>JASDQU010587684.1:12158-54639 GCA_032191745.1 Picea mariana | reverse complement strand
TAAGTGTAAAGAATGGCGACTCCAGACTATAAGTATTGTTCCTCTTTGGTTTAACACTCAGGATTTCACTCTGCATATTCTTCTTCTTTCGTATAACGTTTTGGATTTCTCTTATAATATCGTTATAACGGTTGGAAGATGAAGCGCATTGCAAGGGCATGGTTGGTGTTGCTTATTTTATTTTTATTGTGTTTGGCGCGGGTACCCAACAGCAACAGTGGCAGCAGCGGAATGAAAGAAGCGAACCAGAGATTTATTCCTTCTGATGATGATAATAATTGTGATATTCAGTGCGCAAAAGCATTTGGCTCGATGCTGCCTAAGACGCGGCACGTCCCGCCTTTAGGGCCAAGTAGGGATCACAATTAAAGGAGAAGAGAGCTCATTTCTAGGTTATCTATGTAAAACAGACACTGATACTTGCTGTACCAGATACAATCATAGGTGCTTTTCTATTTGATATATATAAATAAGTGTTTTTTCATTAATATATATATATTGCTGTACCAGATACAATCATAGGTGCTTTTCTATTTGATATATATAAATAAGTGTTTTTTCATTAATATATATATATATATATATATATAAACAACAATTTATTTATGATGATGATGGTTAACATCTATTAAGATTAAATTTGGTTTACTTAAAAAAGATAATGAATTACTTGGTTTGTTTTAGGATTCTATTTATGTGTTTGAAAAGTTTTAAGAAAAGTGTTCCTAAGTCACCATAGTTTTGATGAGTTACAAGGTTAGGAATGTCCGTATTGTAACCAATATTTTGAAATTGTGATTTACTGTGGGTGTAGGGATGACATTCTAAGAAAAAATGTTTTTCATCTTAAACCCTCTTAGTCTCACAAAGATGACAACTTCTTTTGAGTCCTGAAGTTTTGGGATTTGTCCAACACCCTATTTGACGTTTTAGGAATTGTCCAACACCCTATTTCACTATGTAGATCGTGAGAGTTTGTTCTTATTTTAGCAATGTTGATTTTCATCTTTATGCTAGCCAAAACAAAGAGATACTTTGAATCTTCTAAATTAGGGTTGATCATCTCTTTATAGTATCTTAATTTTGTTTTAGTCTCTAATTCTTTATTGCACCACAATTTCTCCTTGAATTTAGATATAATAATATTTTTAATATTATCAATATTCTACAGAGTAGCCTCATCCTTTATTCCCCAATGATTTAGCCAATCTTTAACATCTTTATGCCACCCTTGCTTCAGTTGTATGTGGTTTTGATTGGATTTTGAAGAAATATTGGGAAGCCTCTTGTCTTCCATTTTGTTATCTTGTTCTTGTACATTAGGTACCTAGTCATAATCATGCTCTCAATGGGGGAAAGAATTGCTTCCATGAGGAGGACATGATAGGGTGTATTGCTTTTAATTTTTAGATTACAATTTATAAAATGCTTTTGGATTTGCTCAATATTCTCCATGATTCTCTAGAGATGTTGCATATGTAGATTTCACTACCTTATAAGATAACATGAGTGACAAGAGTCCAAAAGAGGAGTTTCTTCTTATCCCATAGAGAAAGGTCCAATGAATTACAAATATTTTTGAGTCCATAATAATCTTTACATCCTCCATTTATCCTTTTCTCTTCGCTATAGTTCTTGTTAAGCTTGTGATGAAGATTGAGTGGGCCCAATGGTTAAGAACATGTGCTTCCTCCTTCGAGGTCACAGGTTCAATTCCAGAGGGGGGTATGGCATGTATATCTCCATAGACATTAGCAGTCAAATCACCGCACATAGGGGGTCTCATGTCCCACAAATAAGGGGTCTCATACACCATTTTGGCGTTTGGCTTGGCCATGGCCTTAAAAAGAGATTATTATTATTATTATTATGAAGTCACTTCCTCCAAGTTGATGTACAACTGTCATACATGAAATTAGTGTAAGTGATCATATTGGAATTAATTATCATAATATTTATTTTTTCAGTGTTAATAACCATACCTATACTAGAGAAAAATTACTTGATGGTTTTTAATTGTTTGTTGAGATCATAGAGACTCCTTTCCATAAGAAAAATATCATTAACATAAAGTAGAAGGATGATGACAATGCTAGTGAGAGTTGGGCTGACACAATGTGCATCTTCCAAAAAACCCTCTAACTTGTCAATGCATATGACAAAAAGGGTAGGGTATACATGACAACCTTGTTGAACTCTTATATTACAATTTATTTCTTCTGATCAATACTTAGTGTTACTAAACTTGAAAATAATGTTCTCGTACAACCTTATTGTAGTAGTTATCAACTGAAGAGGCACTTTTAAATCTTCTAACCTATTCCAAAGGTTAGTCCTAGGAATTGTGTCAAATTGTTTAC
Source organism: Picea mariana (assembly GCA_032191745.1). Lineage (NCBI taxonomy): Eukaryota > Viridiplantae > Streptophyta > Pinopsida > Pinales > Pinaceae > Picea > Picea mariana. The sequence goes on along the minus strand of JASDQU010587684.1, from coordinate 52,279 downwards.
TAAACTCAATGAAACAACACAGGAGACTAGTTTTATTATTGTTTTTTTTACAAAAATTGAAAATTTTATATTAATAAAAAGGCACGATCGAAGTCACATAATAAATAGGAGGGTGTTGGTAAAAGAGATACGAGCGACATGATTTCCACAAAACTTACAAAATTGTATCTAGTATTGGTTCAACATTACTATAGACAAAAGTTGCATCTCTGTCCTTAAAGTTTTTAAGAGAGATTTAATTAAGCCATTTTACAAAACAAAGGGCTTTCTTACTGGTCTTCTATAAGTTTGGTCTTCTTCCGAAGGAGGTTCTAGTGCCACATTCAGGTTTGGAAGTGTGGGTTCTGGTCTACTTCCAGTTTTCTCATTTTTGACTTTGAGCTGGAAAATTTGGTGGTCAAGCTTCCAACTTTGTTTCTATGTTCTCCCCTTGTCGACAGAGAAATTCGACTTCATCCTGCAATTGGCTTATTAACTTGCGATGTTGGGCTAAAGTGTCCAGCATAAAAGAGAGAGTGGAGCTATGTGAGTCGAGACGGAGAGATAATTATTGGGTGGTGGTGAAATTATCATCCACCAGCTCTTCCTCCAGTCTCTCTCGAGTTGGATGTTGAGGCATGCCTTCTAACAAACAGGTAAATGAAATTTCCAGAATATTACCTCCAGAGAAATCACGCTTGAGGCTTCCTCTATCATTGATGCTTTCAATGTTGTCTGGAGCAGTCCCTCCCATGCTGGTTTGATTTCTAGAGCCTGTGGGACTTGGTATTTCAGGATTCTTCTTGGCCAACAGGCCTTATTGCGCTTCCTCTGTGAAATTTCGGTGGGACTAGCTGAGGTGGTGGACCAAATGATTTCTTTCAAATTTATCGTCACAAGGGAAAACCTTGATGCATGAATGGCACCATCTTCGAGCGAGCTCACGTATTAAGTTTCTTTCATGATTTGAGGTGGCATGTGCTGCTTGCTTTCTCTTGTTGTAGATCATGATGAAATTCCTTTCACTTGTCCTCACCTCAAGTGGAGTAATGGTGGATTTGATGTTGCAGGATGCTTTGCGAACATGGAGGTTATGATATGGCGAAGTCCCATGAAGGAGGATTGTAGAGTGACAAAAGTTACCATGCAAACATGATTGGATTTCTTCTTACAATTCCCCACGAGCCAAGAGGTGTGGTGATACTTCACCTCCCCTTTTATTACATGATGTTTATTGCATGAGACTTCCATCTATTGAGTCGTGGGGAGTTTGGCACCAGGTGGAGCTGAGGAGAATGGGGGCTTCATCATTAGGGAGGGGATGAGAATAGGACCCTCCCCAGTATGTACATATGACCGAGAGCTTTTCCAATTGCTTGATTGGCCTTTGCATTAGCTTCTTCATTGTTTTCGCAGGGGACATGAAAGAAGGAAGTTTGAGCTGAGGACATGATTGCTTTGATCCTCTCTATGATTCTCTTTAGCTTGGATTTCTTTGGGGATATCCCTTTGACAAAATGTCGAATTGTATTTTTTGAGTCCCCTATTATGATGATATTGCTAAGATTTTGTTCCTAAGCTAAGAGCACTCCTTGATACATCGCATAGGCCTCTGCCATGTTGGTGGTGGTTACACCCAGGTTCGAGGAGACTGGTTTTATTATTGCAACACTCCTCTCTAATGATTCCAAGTATAAAAAGGTGGTCCATAGTTGAATGATTTCTCCTAAATCCGACTTGGCATTTACCTCTTTTTCCATGAATTTCTAGCCATTCACTGATTTTCTTTTCCAAAATAATCCCATATAACTTGGATAAAAAGGGGCTAATCATAATGGCCCTATAGTTAATGGGATTGTTTTTACCTGCACTTTTAAAAATACGTATAATGAGGCTTTGATTCTAAGGTTTAGGGAATCCCTTCTTGACTACTAAGTTGAAGATCTTATGGATGTGAGAGATGAGGATAGTCCCTCCAATTTTTAAGATTTATTCTTGGTAGCCTTCAATATCCTGAGATTTCCCTTTCGTGAGCTACTTAACCCCAATCTCTATGTCAACTATTGAAAAACATTCTTCATATGTAGAAATGGTATGAATGTTTTCCACAACATTAGAAGATTCATAAACCATTGTTTAAGATAGGAATTTCATTCCTTCAAGGGAATCATATTGTTTTCTTTAGTTTTACGAGTCAATATTTTCCTCCAAAACTTCTTATGATCTAGCTTCTATATAGGTGCAAAATATTCTCTTGCTTTCTATTTACATAGTACCTTTTTTCCCCTTTTGATTAGAGCTTTGTATTTATTTACTTGTCAAATTTAAGAATTCATTGGAAGCATACTTGATGGATTTTCTAGAAATATTGCACTCTTTATCATACCGAGGGTTGACCATTCTATTTTGATTTTTCCACAACACCTCGATAGAGAACTTATTTTTGGAAGTAGAAAGAAATGTCATTAAATCATGGTAAAGATCGCCAATATTGTTCTTATTTTGATAGGAGGTTTAGTTTATTATTTAAATCCTTTAAAAAATGATCATCTTTATTTTGTTGAGGATCAAGTTCTTTTGGTTAATATAATTCTCTTCAATGGGGATTTTGTGCATGGCAAAGTTTAGTTAGGTTTAAAATTCTATGATCAAAGTCGGGTTCATGGTCATTTAAGAGGTCAAAATTTAATATTTGGTTGTATATGGGGATATCAAATATCACATAACCTACAACACTACTTTAAATCCCATGAATATAAGTCATCTGGATGGATTTAGATCACTTCATTAAACCATTGAAACTTGTTAGATCTTGGGAACTACAGAGATTGATTAGTTCAGTACCAAACAAATTCTTGATCAATTCTTTAGATTTTATTTTGTATCTTCTAGCTAAAACAAGGTCCTCATATAGCCATATAGGATTAGGGTTCAAATCATTTCTTAAAATGATAGCTTGATTAGTTGTGTTCTAGCATTAAAGTCTCCTAGCAAGATGATACTTTAGAATCATTTCTGAAACTGTGAATATCTTGTTCCAAGTTGTTGTAAGGATAACTTTATCTAGATTTTTTATTATAAAATATAGAGTTAATAGGTGAAAAATAACAAATTTCTATATAAATATACTTAGCATTAATATTTGAGATATCCATCCACATGAACTGATTGGAAGGCTCTTTCTTTTGAAGCCTAATGTGAGGGAAAATGCTTTTTTTTTTATCTAACAAGCTATGTCTTCGACCCCTTTGTGGAACAATATCTTGTTCCATACTAACCATAATTATTCAAATCCTTCCATGTTAGGGACCTAATATACTTCATGCTCCCAAGTTTCCATAAGCAGTATAATGTCAATTAAGTCGGGATCCAACTTAGCATATTCCCTTTTCTCCATGGAAAGCCACGATAGTTCTAGGAGAGGATCGAGAGTGTCTCAAATACCTATTTATTATTATATTTTTGGTCTCTATCCCTATTAATAACTTTTATATTCCTAATCATTTCCCATTTTCCTTCTTTCCTAGATTCCTTTACCTTTTGGACTTCCCTCCTTAATTCAACTTGGTCTTTTAGAATAAGGTATTCATTTATAAATATTCCTGACCCTGACCCTTTTAAATTCAATTTTTTACTATTTATGGTCATTGGATCTTATCTTAACACAAATTAACCTATCTTTCTGCTCAATTATTTTTCCCAACCTCTTTGCTTCTATGAGACAAATTGTTTCAATTTGTAATTTATTATGTAGTTCTTCATTGACTATTAATAGTGTGTCCTCAAATTTCGTCTCTTTTAAACCAACGTGTATGAATTAGGTTCAAGGATTTTTTATTACACTCATGGTATAAATTTATGATCTTGTTCATTTCCTCGTTGATGAGTTTGATATCGAATTTACCTTCTAAATTATTAAGGGAGAGAGTGTTGTTTAGCTTGTCTTCTAGCTCTTTAATCTTGTTCCTAGGATTGAAATTTTCTATATATCAACCTCTCATTCTTGTGTTGTTTGTTTCCTCTCTTGTACATGATTTTCCATTTATTGTAATCTAATCTCCATTTTCTACAATTGATTTCCAACCCTATTATTCTATTTTTCTATCTATTTCTAAATCTTATCTTCCAAGGATTTAAACTTATTATCAAGAATTATTTCTAACTCTATTTGAATTTTGGATTCTCTTTTTTCTCTATATAGTGATTCTATATATTCACAAATATTATCTAGGCTTACTTTACTAGGCCACCCATTGTTATATTTTGGTAAATGAGGTGAATTGTTCATATTGGAATAAAGGAACAAAGAGGAAAAAATATTATAAACAAGAGTTAGATAATAAACTTGTTCACTTGATTAGGTCAATCTCATAGATTAAGGTTGTAGAGTTATGATGTAATGATCTACCTATGGATTTTCCCATATATTATGTTTTAGTGGATTTGATTTTCCTTAGCTCTTTGTCTAGATATATATTATGCTTCCTGCTCAGATACACCAATCTCTGTTTTCCCTATCTCCCACAAAAATTGCAATGCCTATCAATCTTCTTACTTTTTTATTTTGGTCCTTTGTCATAATTGGGAGTAGAAGCTAGCTAAGAGGTTTTGGGACCCTTGTTTTACAATGATGGTGCTTCTTTGTATGCTTGGTTTTATATTTGTTTTGGTCCACTAAGGCTTTGTTAGATGTACCTGCAGTTCTAATCACTCCAAGATGAAAGAGCTTATCTTTCTCTATAATAAGAGAATTAAAAAGAGACTTAAGAGTGGGAGCTTGATAATAATTCCATAGAGATTCTATAGTGGCATAAAAGGTAGATACAAATATAGAATATGTACTACCAAGCCTAGAAAGAATAACATGTATGCATCGGTCATCCTTCATAACTATTTTATAGTCTATAAGTAAAAATATAAGTGTTTTGAACTTGGATAAATAATGTTCAATGCAAGGGAAATCATTGGGATTTAATGTCATTAACTAATTTTGAAGATGGTGGGATTGAATCACATTGTGTTTACCAAATACAAATTCTATCTTATCCCAAGATTCATCTAGGTCATCAATTCCTTGAAGGTGAAACCATAAATAAGGAGAGATGCAAATTCCAATTAATCAACATGCTTCATATTTTTATTATCCCAATTGGATTTATTTTTGACATTAGTGGATGATTTTTCTTTTCCTAAGGTAATTTGGTACAGTCCTTTACTTCATAGTATATCCTCCATATCGGATTTCCATGAGAAGTAGTTGCTATTGATAAGGAAAATATCACTTGGAGCATCCATATTTAAAATATTTATAAAATATGGATTCAAAAGATGAAACTAACTATTTGGATGGAAATCTCTCGAAAAAATAGGTATATTAAAAAACGACACTAAAAATGAACTCTGTATATAAAAGTTATGACATTTGAAAAAAAGAAATAAACGATTACCAAAGTGTCATGTGGGAGGTAGAAGTTGGCCTACATGGTGATGGACACACAATGAGGTTGCTAAGTAAAAAGAAATTCCTTGCCTTCTCTAACTTTTCCTATAAGATCACTTTTACAAATAAGATACTTATGAAGTGATCTAGTTTTATACAATAAAGTAACTTTCAAAAGAAATACTAATAGATAACTCAAAGCTGCATGAATTTTTTCAAAAGGTAACTTAAAAAGGAAAGGCTTTAACTCAAGAACTCTTATTAAATAAAGTAACTTTCAACCAAGTGAGCTAATGCAAAGTATATAGAAATTTTTATGAAGGAAACCTAGGTTTTTTTTAAATATTTTCCTCGAAGTGAGTGCTTAGCCAAAAACCCTTATTTTTTCTTGCAAAAAACTTCAACACAGTTGCACAAAAACAAGCAAAATTTATGAATTTTGTTTTTCTAAAACTTTACAATAATGGTGTTAGATATTGATTAGATTGCTCAGAAAATACAAGTTTTCTCTTTGTTTCTGATTTGTTGATCTTGCATAAATCATGGAGCAAATAGCATAGACAAACAAAAAAAAAATATGCACAAAGAGCATACACAAAGTGCATGACAAAGAGCATACACAAACCAAAAAGAGTTGCAAACCAAGAGTAAAAATAGTAAAAATGAAATGTTAACTCAGAATTATTTGTTAAGAGAGTGTAATTAGACTTTATACCTCTAAATGTGATAAAAAAGGTTGTATCTTGGGAAAAAAAAAACCTTTTCAAGTCTATTGAAAATAATTTCCAACTGAAAGAAGCACTCTAAATGCAATCAAACAGTCTGCTTAGCTCATAAATTCACAAATATAATAGAACCCATAAATATTTTTCTACATGTGGAAACACATGTTCAATATCTTGATCTACAATGAGATTAGGTCTTCAAACTTGACTCTGATACCATGTTTGACAAAATATGGTATTCCCACACAAGATGAACACCTTTAGAAACCACTCATACAATTAAAATAAAATATCATAAAAATAAGTTTTTTACATGGTTAAAATCCTTTAAGATGGAAATAATCCATGGCCTTAGCCAATGCATCCAATTGGGGCATTAAATTACCACAAAAGAAAAAAAGTGTACAAAGGAGTTTCTCACAATCAATCTTTAGCAAATGACCCTCCATGCTATTTAAATAGAGATCATGGACAAATTGAGTGTTAAGACATAGATCAATATATGTTGTATCGAGGAGAATACGATTTGTTGGATCACTCTATGTCTATAACATATCACGATCATCATATTACATAATCATAAACACACACTAAAGAAACACACTTTCACCTAGAGACACATTAGAACAAGATGATCTTAACTAAATCCAAAGTGTCTAAATATCCTAACACTACATGGCCAAATTCATGTAGAAGAAGGTGATGCTAATGCATACTATCCTCTTTATAATGGATTTTTCTATAAGCTATAAAAAATCTATGTTCCTAAAGGTGAAAGTTGCAACTTATCAGAGAGGCTCACACCTTCAAGGTTGCAGGATATTTTGGTGTTGGGAAGATAGTTGCCAACTTAAAAAGGAATGTGTATTGGCCCAAAATTCAAGAAGATGTAGCATGGTATATTAGAGGATGAATATTTCATTTTACCATCAAGCCCAATAATAGAAAACAATGTTTATACCATCACTTACTTTTTTTTTTAGGTCTAGAGGAATCAGCAACTAGTTGGGCACGTGCTCGCGTTACACGTGGCCGTGTTATCCAACCGCTACCACTATAACCTCCAGGTGTGCCCACGATGCCCCTTACGCGGCACACAAGGTAAGTCGGGGGGAATTGAACTCGAAACCTCATGGAACTTCATTTTCACGGCACTTGCCAACTGAGCTGCCCCCCGGGGGCTATACCATCCCTTACTTATACCCACTTGATCCTCGAAAAACATTTCCATGGATTTTGTAGGTAGATTTCCAAAAACCAAGAAGGAACATGATTATTTGTTTGTTGTAGTTGATAGGTTCAACAAGATGTGAATTGTTATGCCTTGTAAAAATACCATCAAAGGACAAGTAGCAATAAAAATGTACTTTGAACAAGTTTGGGTGCACTTTTGGATACCAAGAAGCATCATCTCAAATAGGGATACAAGATTTCTTAATTCCTTTTGGACTACACTTTGGGAAAATATGGACACCAAGTTGAAGAGATATACATCATTCCATCGAAAGGAAGATGGGTAGATAGAAGTAGTCAATAGAACGTTGGTTAAACTTTTGAGGGGTTACAATAAGAAGAATCCAAATATTTGGGATGAAAATCTAATAGATATCCAACACTTTTATAATAGAGTAGTCCATAATTCTACTAGTAAGTCTCCTTTTGAAACTCACTTTAGGTATTTCCTACCTTCTCCCTTGGATGTTGTATATGGACATCAACGAAGATGGAGGGAAGAGGTCATAACAAAAGTGATGAAAGTAGAGAAATTTGTTGAAAAGATTAATCATATCCATTTGCAAGTATAGGATACATGAAGAAGTCATAGGAAGGGTACAAGGCCTAACATGGTCAACACATAAATGAGAAAACATTCAAGGTTGGAGATATAGTTTGGTTTCATCTAGAAAAACAAAGGTTATAGGGTCCTGGTAAGAAGATACATACTTTGCAATATGGTACTTTTGAGGTATTGAAGAAGGTTGGTGATAATTCTTATAGACTCAGTCTACCCCTATATATGTGCATTTACTTAGTAGTGAATGTGGAAAATATGAAACTTTATGAGCCTTTCATGTTGGACTAGGAAACTAAGGAGAATGTCTTACCTACCAAAGAAGAATTATCCATATAATCTTAAGCATAGTTGGAATAATATAGAATTTTGTAGAAGAAGTATAGAACTACCAAACATGGGCATCATGACCTTTGGAAGATTGGGTTTTAAGGACAACTTCTAGGAAAGGAAAAATGGTAATACAAGGAGAAGGTAGAGGAAACATTTCCTCACCTCATTCAACAAAATATTTTGGGGATCAAAATCCTCCCTAAATTGTGAGGCATGATTTGAAATGGATAATTATATAAGTTTTCATCTATCTTGGTATTTTATGGGTTGAAAAATTAAAGGATATGGCTTGCGGGGCCCATTTTCGTGGTGGGTCCTAGTTTGGAGATTTTGGGTATGGAAACTTTCAGAACCATTTTGAGGCATCCAATTACACTTTTTGGGGTCAATTTATTTTTGTAATAGATATTATTTCTTCAACGTGCTTCTACACATTGAGACCTTTTCAACGATGTTAAAATCACCTCAATCAGAGTTCATATGTGGAAGTTATGCCTCATGCAAATTGACCTACCTTGTTGACCACCATGGTATCGAGTGGATGCCACATCATACCCCATTACTCACACATGTGGGGTTAGGTACATGTGGAATTTCAATAATATTCTAGATGTTCCAAAAACCTAACATTAATTGATGGTCAAGGCAAGCAAAAACCCTAACCCTAGACAGCTACCATACTATGTTAAATATTGAGCCACTAAGAGGAGACGAGGTTCCATTATTTTAGCTTTATACTTGTTTCATAATTGAGTAGATAATATAGGAGTGGGATTTGAGAGAATAATAGAGGAGGTGGAATATTTTGTAGCATTTGTGTAGGCCACAGTGTCAAAGGAAACTCCATAGTAAGTGCCCCTTCCTTTGTATTTTCATTTTAATAACTAAATAAAAGAGAGTAGAGAATATGCCTCACCTTCTAGCCAATTTTTCTCTCATATCAAGTTTCCTAGGATACATATTATGTTAATTTATGTTAATTTACATGGATGGTGTGTTCATTTGTTAGTTCTTTCATTTTCATATTTCAGTTATTTTCATAAATTTAGCAATATGATAGTGATAATAAATTTGATACCTAAGGAAAGAAACTACATAATGGAATATTTTAGAATAATACAAGATTTTTTGAGATTATCTATTCTAATGGAATATCCACGACAATTTACAAATCACCAAGGATGTAATAATGCTCTTGTTTTGGTAAGAATGACTTCGGGTTCTTGCATTGTTTCATTGGCGATTGACATGTCTCCTTGTTGAAGTGGTTCTTAATAGAATATTAATTAGGCCAACACTTGTTTGCTTATTTCATCTTTCCTCTTTCATGAGAATTTTCTCTATTATTGATTGAATTATCAATGATTTTTTCACTCCTTTCCTTCATTCATTGATTATTTATGATCGGATGATGATGATATATAGAAGAGTCTTATAAGTGATAAAAGGTCTCGAATTAGTGTATCTTAATGTTCATGTATGTTTCCTAACTATACTTATTCTCAAGGAATACAAAGGTAAATGATGATTATGCATCTCAGGCTCAAAGATATTCTTACTAAAGACTCATCTTACACAACTCAGCACCAACTAAGAGGAGGATTCAATCCTCAACAGATACCAATATGTCAAAAAGTAAGTGACCTGTCAGTAGTGAAACACGTGTATGTACGTGCCCTACCAATAGTACAACTCGTGTATGTACGTGGTCTATCTGTACTACAACATGTGTATGGATTTTGAACAATTAGGGTTTTCTCTCCATAAAAAAACCAGATCCTCTGTAGCCTTCAATCACATTCACTTCTTCCTTTCACTATCCAATCTGTACCATAACCAATCACAACACATCTATGCTTTCCAACAAATTACTCATGCTCCTCAACCATACAATATGAATGCTACTTCATCATGTATAAGCAACCAATATTTTATAGAAATCATATTAGTACTGAACCATAAGAGTTTTTCTCACTATATCAATCAACCAACATAACCATATCATAACAACCATACTAAGAATGCCTTAATCATTCACCATACAGTAAGCAAGAGTATCCATCAAAACCACTATGTAACCATACCAGAACTTTTATGGCATATCTGAGCCCATAGAATATAGATCTGGAACTTGCTTCAAACTTCAAGAACCTGGCATCATCTCACACTCAAGTCTTCATGACATCCTCCAACTGTATGCACTTTGTCCTCCTTCAGACCGCATGTGTATGCACTCTGGCTCACTGCAGCCCATGTATGTACGCTCTCTCACCCACTGTTGCTCGTGTACTCCTTCAGAAACTAGGGTTTCAGAACTTCTGAAACTTTCGCCGTCAAGATCTTAGACTTACGAAAACTTTGATGCATCCATGAGATCCAACAATCACTCTCTTCCATAGAATAGATCTTCAATGGAGTGTTCTATTTACAAGAGACCCTTGCCTCTTATTTATACTCTCCAAGTATCTTCCTTAGAAGCATATTCTTGGCCACTTTTTCCACATAGCCACTTTGTCCACATAGTCACTTATGTCGAACTTTTTCCAATTTGACACTTGTCCATATATCCAATATCCACTTGACCACTTAACCCAGTTTCCTCATTTTAGGGTTAACCCTCTTATAACCACTTTCCATAATTAGAAATTTCTCCATTTACTTTATTATTTAAATAACCCTCTTTAAATTTATCACTTCACTTGATTATTTAAATAATTTCTTCTTTGTAATCACTTTGACTTCTTTGACCTTTTGAGGCTTCTAGCCAACATATGAGGGTCCTCCAACTTTGTAAGGCCATAACTCTCAAACCGTGAGGAGTTATGTGACGTTCCACATACCACTGAAAATGGCATGACAATCACTATACATCTAGGATAGTTTCACTGGAAAATTCATTGATATTCATCTCATTATTCCAAAATTAAGAATGGGCTCTCTAACCATACTTCTAGGATAACTCAACCACAAAGTGTCTTCCTGTAAGAGATTTCACCATAAGGGGAACACTTTGGAGTTCATCCATTGGTACTCCCTATCAACCATGACAATACAATAGTGAGTCATCTTTACAGCAATCCAATTGGAATAACCCATGACAATATATCAGTATGACATTGTCCCTTTGTCATTGATTATATGCATGACCACATGATCCAATGATCAATATATTAATGCATCCATCCATATATGCATAATATATCAATGACAACGCATCAATCCATCTTCATCTATTGATGACATCATCTATGATTCATATATCAATGAATTCATTTGACATCAATTCATTTACAACAATGACAATACACACTACATCAATGACAAGACATTGTTCCTTTGACATCAATCCTTTGACATCAATCCCTTAGACATCAATGACAACATGATCCAACAATATCCCCCTTTTGGCATTGATGGAAATACCAACATTGATGTCAACACAATCATTGATGGCAAGATGTAGACAAGGCATTGCTCTACATCAGTATTCATCTCAATCACATCAATGTGACTATCTCTCCCCCTTTGACATCAATGGAAAAGGATATTTTTCTCCTTGGCGCTGCTCCCCCTTCTTGAACTCTCCTTGGGGCTACTCCCCCTGCTTGAATGCCTTTGATATTCCTTTGAATAATCTCTCCCATTTTGAACAAGGGATATTATTCTGATGTAATGCTAAAGATATATCACTCATGCTCCCCCTGTGACCATCGCTCCCCCTGGAACTATGCCTATGTGCTATTTTTCAAGTATAGGGCTCTCTTTCCAAGTATTTATCTTTGCATATGATAAATATCTCCTCTTGGAATCATGGGAAGAAGAATGACTCTCCCTATGGGTATGTCTCCCCCTATCTTCTCTGCAATATGGAAAATATGCCACCACTACAATATGCTTCTGCTGCAAATGCTATTGCTCAACCGAAACATAGATCAACCTCTCTTTCTATGATGATCCTTTCACCTGTCAATACATCAAACTCATGCAATGAAATACATCATGAAGTGATGCATGATCATCATCAACAAGCACACGTGGAGGGATAGCTCAGTTCCCTAGCACGCCATTAAATCACTTCGGAATATGAAATGATGGTGTTTCCTACAGAATATTTTTGGAATTGATTGAAAAACTAAAGAAGATCAGATGCTTGGGAGCTAAATGATCACGGGTGGCCTGGGATTTTCACTCCTAGATCTTTAATGTAACGGAAATCAAGTAGTAGTTAGTTTTTTCTCGAGTAGTCGAGGGGGAACCCTAGGAACCTTCCGGTAGAAGTAGGAATATTGTACGCCCAAATGAGGTTATTGAACATAGAGGGGGATAGAAAGCACTGAGACTTTGTAGCAGTCCATATTTTATAAATGCATGTACTGACATTCATCTTAATAGAAATAAAGTAATTTTTCTTGCATAAGAACTTTCTGTGTGTTTATGGGTATTAGATTAATGTTATCTCTGTGTGTTTATGGGTATTAGATAAATGTTATCTCTGTGTGTGTACGAATGTCATATATGCATGATAGATTTCATATACAGTAGGAATATAGAATCATCTATCTTTGTTGAGTTTGAAATATCATTCGAGGTTCTTTAGGTTATGCAAGGAGTGCACAACAGAACATTGGAAGTTTTGTAGCCAGAGCAAGGAGGGTGTATTTGAACTCTATGAAGTTATAAAAGAGCGTGCCAGGAGGGCACACTAGAGTGAGAACAACTCAGAGGAAACCTCAAGTTTGTTGAATACCTTAGAGGGGAAACTATGTCAAGGAAGCACTGAGATACAGAGTCAATGATAACTCTATAGAGCTCTGCCAGGTGGGAATTGAGTAGGTGAAAGGGTGCATAAGGAGAACTTTGTTTTGAGTTCAAGGAGAGAAGTGTCAAGGAGAAGACACCCCAGAGTTACTGAACACTTTGGTAGACAGACAAGAGAGATATTTCAGAGTTGATGAACACTCTAAAGGAAAGGCTTTGCTAGGAGGGATTTGAGCAAGTGCAAGGAGTGCATAGAACCAACAACTTTATGAAGTGTGGGGGAGTTGAAAGAAACATAGTTTCTGAACACTCTGTAGGAAAGCTCTGGAAGTATTCATTGAGAGAATGCAAGGAGTGCGTTATTGAACCTGAAAGAGTTTAGGGTTCGAGAGGAAGACTTGTGCAAGGAGTGCACCAGGCAGATGCTTAGACGAAGTGTTGAAAGTCTGAATCCATATGAAGGCTCAGTCAAGGGAAAGGAGTGCGTAGGGGTGAACTTGTTCAAGTTAGAAAGCTCAGAAGAGTGGTGAGTTTCCAAGAGGGCACTATAAAATTCTTTGAAAAACGTAGAAGGGTCGAGTCTCTTAGAGATTCGAGCAAGTAAAAGCTCGGGAGGAATAGTTCCATTGTGCACAAAATCTTTGCAAAGAGTGCAAAAGGTCGAGAACAATTAAATTAAGTGGACTGTGAGTCAAGTGCAAGGAGCGCACATAATCATATTTATTCCAAGTCCCAAAGCTCAAGAGGAAAAGCGCAAGTCGAGACTCAAAGTAGTCGAGCTCGTAGGAGAAGGTTCAAAATCCGAACCTTTGGAAATTATCAAGAAATCCTTCATTCGAAGGAAGGGACAGAGGCATCAAAGGAGAAAGATACAACATCCATTGGATTGGTTACAAAGACAGATCTGGACCATTGAATCCATGTGAAAACATCCAAGAGAGTGCCCTGAGGAGAGGAACAAATCCCATCCGTCGGATCTAGGCATGGAGGACCAACAGACATTGGATCCAGATCATATTTTCAACTTCGAGAAGAGCCACTTCAGATGATTTGAAGTGTCAAGCTTCGAAAACTCTCGAAGCTTGAAGTAGCGGAGAAGATCTCAATTGTCCATCAATTGGAGACACGTGGTGAAAGATCAAAAGATCCGAGAGATAGAGCTTCGGGAAGTTTGCAAAGAGTAGAGTGAAAACCTCATGAAGTTGTGAAGGGCAGAGAATATCTGGACCATTGAATCCAGAAGGAAACGTGGCAGAAGATCTGTCATTTCTGAGAAAGTCACTCCGGAAAAAGTAGGAGGATGTTGAACTAGAACTCCCGAAGACCGGAGAGCTGGAGTTCATCTAAACCATCCATTTGTTAGGGACAAGTGTCAGTAGATATTCCACCTCATAAGATAACCATTTCGAAAGGAGTAAGATTTGAGAGTTGAAACTCTTGAATCCCGAAGGGAGAAATCAATCACATTCGTCCATTGAGATAGGACAAGTGGTGTTAGATCAACATGTCATTGATTTGCTAATCGAGAAAGACATAAGTAAGCGAAGCAGAGACTCACAAAGTCCAAAGTTATGAGGTCATTAGGACTGTCTATGAGGGGGGACACTTGGTAGAAGATCTTCTAGTCCAGAGACTTAGCACTCTGGAGGTTCCATGGAGAATTGTTTCAGAAATTCCCGAAGCATAGGAGTCTGAAACATTAAGAGTCATTGATTTAAGGAGATGGTGGGGACCATTGATCCTCGCACTGATTATGTTCATGGTTCAGGGTTTGGAGAGTTTGGTGATGGCTATAGTTGAAACGGTCGAAGCCCGGAGTCTGGAGCACCCAAGAGGTTTAACCCCGGGTCATAACCTAAGGTCACCTGGAGAGAAGGACCTATCCCAGAGAGATAGCGCATGATCATTAAAGTTTTAAAAGGGGACAAGATCTCAGCAGGAGACAATGGGTTTCATACGACCTACGCCAGAGGTGAAAGGGCCTGTGTTAAGTTGAATTGGGTTCCAGCATGGACCCGAAGAGATAATTAAACTCAGTGCTTGAATGATCCTCAACCGGAGGTCTCGCAACCCCGAGGAGAGAGTGGGGGTCTACATCAAGTGGTATTGGTACAGATTTTTTCTTGTAGATAATAGGCAAAAGAGGAAAGGAGATAAAGAAGATAGTTTGATAACATCAAGAGGTATCAGAGTTGATTTCTTCTGTAGATTTCAAGTGAAGGAGATAGAGAAGACAATCTTACTACATCAAGAAGTATCAAGAGTTGAATTGTGTCTACATATTGTAGGAAAAGGTGAGAAGGTGAATAGAGATAACCTGATGACATCAAATGGTATCAAAAGCTGAAGTTCACCTGTAGAGAATAGGTGAAGGTGGAGACAAAGTATTGATGCTTTGTGAAGATTGTTGCAAGGTGTGCAACAAATGGTAGATAGCCAGGAGGGCTGAAGAAAGAAAATATGGCTATTGAAGTCCATAAAGGTGGTCGAAGAGGAGACAGCCAGAAGAAAAGAAAAAAAGCAAGAATTAATAAGGAGCTCATTGAGATAAGAGCAAGAATGGAATAGCTGACATTGAAGATGCAACAAGAAGCAAAGGTACAATGGACATATGAATGGCCTTTGAGGAAGAAATTAAAATGGATTGTTCAGAATTAGTTAGCCAGAAGGTAGTAACAAGTAGTAAGGAGGTGGCTGAGGCATGTTGAAAACCTCAGTGACATAGAAGAGAAAGTGATTCACATCTATGAACCAGAGATTGGGAGGAGCATTAGTGATGAGGAGGAGGTGAGATCAGTTAAAGGTCTCATAAACTTCCAAGAGGGCAGAGATGAATCTTCAAATTTCCAAATGGGCAATGAGATGAGATCAATTGAGAATCTCATAGACTGTCAGGAGGGAAGTAGTGAAATTTCATATTGTCGGGGGGGCAATGAGATGAGATCAATTGATCTCATAGAATGTCAAGAGCGAAGAAAATAAATCCCAGATTGCCAGGTGGAAAGGGGAGAAGAGAGAAGACTACCTGAAAGTCTCATCAACTCAACTAAGAGTTCATATCAGCAAGGAGAGATGATGGAGAAGTTTCAGAGATGCATTCTGATCATTAGGGGAATTCAGATATTACTGCCAATTAGTCTAGCAGAGGCTAATGCAAGTGTTGCACTTGAGGAGGTGATGCAACGAGAACCCAAGAAAGAATCCATGGGGGGAAATTCTTTTAAAGCTAACTGTGTCTTTGATGCAGGTACAATAGAGGAAAGACAACTAGAAAGGACTGTCAAAGAGGAGGAGAAGGAGCATACATTGATGTCTACCCCAGCAAAAAAAGAGGATAATTCAGATGAATTGTTCACTCAATGGGAGCAAGAGCTAAAGATGTTGGAGGATTGGTTGGACAATATAGAACCAGAATATGGATTCTAGGAGACAGTCATGCAGATTGCAGGATAAGAGCATTCAGCAGAATTGCTCAAAAATTTTAGCCCAGGAGCTGAACAAGAGATGACTGCAGCACTGGAGCCTACAACAAAAGAGGAAGAAAACAACATAGATTTTATTGAGATGTATGAGGAATTGGAATCCCAGGAGAGAAGAATGAATATGCAGAGTAGGCATATCCAACAGATCAAGTTGGAAACAAGTGGAGGAGCATACCAGCCCAAGGAGAAATTGGAGGAAGTTAGAGTTGAACCAACACAAGAGGCGATGATAGAAGTCAATTTTTCAAAGGAGGAAGTTGAGTTTCAACTCAGTGGTGAGACTAAGGAATTGGAGTTTGCAACAGAGTGGCCAGCTAGTGCCACGGGAGATGAAGATAATATGGAGGTTCATATTGACCAGGTTGGTAAAAAGGAGAAAGAGCTCACACTTCAATGTGCCCAAGAGATGGAGAGAGAAGAGCATTCAGAGGAATGGCTTAAAATTTTCAACCAGGAAGCTGAGCAAGAGATAATTGTAGAATGTGAACCTACAATAGAGGAGGAAGAAACATATAACATGGACCTTGTTGATCTGTGAGAATAACTGGAAGCCATGGAGAGAAGGGTAAATATGCAAATGCATCTCATCCAACAATTTAAGTTGGAAATTGATGGAGAGAAGATGCAACAAAGCAGATTGCAGGAGGAAAGCTAGTTAATGGACCAGCTGGAAAAAAAAATAGAGAAGATAAAGATATTGATGTTGGAAGTAGCACAAGAAGCAATCATCATAGAAGGATGGAATAGAAGAGGACCTGTAGGAGAAGCAGGGCAGAAGAAGAAGCAAGAAAGAGGAGCAAGTGGACAGATCCAATTTCAGGTATGGGACCCTGGAGGATCTCAAAAACATAGCAGAGGGAGCCATGAGTAGGAGCTCATGATTTTCCTATTCATGGAGTATGATGTAGGATCATCGTCAGCAAGCACACATGGAGGGACATCTCAGTGCCCTAGCATGCCTTTGAATCACTTCAGAATATGAAACAATGGCGTTTCATGCAGAATATTTTTCGAACTGATTGAAAAAATGAAGAAGATCAAATGCTTGGGAGTTGAATGATCACGAGTGGCCTGGGATTTTCACTCCTATATCTTTAATGTAATAGAAATCAAGTAGCAGTTAGTTTTTTCTCAAGTAGAAGAGTAGTTGGGGGGGAACCCTAGGAACCTTCTAGTAGAAGTAGGAATATTATATGCCCAAATGAGGTTGTTGAACATAGAGGGGGAGAGAAAGCGATGAGACTTTGTAGTAGTCCAAATTTTATAAATTCTTGTACAAACATTCATCTTCATAGAAAGAAAGCAATTTTTCCTGCATAAGAACTTTCTATGAGTTTATGGGTATCGAATGAATGTTATCTCTGTGTGTTTATGGATGTTGTAGATGCATGATAGATTTCATATGCAGTAGGAAGATAGACTCCTATATCTTTGTTAAGTTTGAAATATCATTCATGTTTCTTTAGGTTGTGCAAGGAGTGGACAACAGAACATTGGAAGTTATGTAGCCAAGGCAAGGAGGTTTTATTTGAACTCTGTGGAGTTAGAAAAGAACGTGTCAGAAGGGCACACCAAAGTGAGAACAACTTAGGGGAAACCTCAAGGTTTTTGAACACCTTAGAGGGGAAACTGTGGCTAGGAAGCACCGAGATACAGAGTCACTGAGAACTCTGTAGAGATCTGCTAGGCGAGCATCGAGCAGGTGCAAGGGTGCACAAGGAGAATTATGTTTTGAGTTCAAGGAGTGAAGTGTCAAGGAGAAGACACCCCAGAGTTACTGAACACTCTGGTAGATAGACAAGAGAGATATTTCAGAGTTGTTTAACACTCTGAAGGAAAGGCTCTACCAGGAGGGCTTTGATAAAGTGCAAGGAGTGCACAAAACCAAAACCTTTCTAAAGTGTGGGGGAGTTGAAGGAAACAGAGTTACTAAACACTCTATAGGAGATCTCTACAAGTGTGCATTGAGTGAACGCAAGGAGTGAGTTATTGAACCTGAAAGAGTTCAGGGTTCGAGAGGAAGACCTATGCAAAGTGCACCAAGTCAACGCTTAAATGAAGTGTTGAAAGTCTGAAGATGTATGAAGGATTAGCCGAGCGCAAGGAGTGCACAGGGGAAAACTTGTTCAAGTTCGAAAGCTTGGAAGAGCATTGAGTTTCCAAGAGGGCACCAAAAAATTCTTTTGAAAATCGCAGAAGGGTTGAGTCTCTTAGAGATTCGAGCAAGTAAAATCTCAGAAGGAATAGTGTCATTGTGCATAGAATCTCTGCAAAGATAGAAGAAGGTTGAGAAAAGTTCAATTAAGTGGATTGTGAGTCAAGCGTAAGTAGTGCGCAAAAGTAGACTTATTTCAAGTCCCAAAGCTCATGAGGAAAAGTGCAAGTCGAGACTCAAAGTACCCGAGCTCGCAAGAGAAGGTTTAGAAGCCGAACCATTGGAAATTATTGAGAAATCCTTCATTCAAAGGAAGGCATAGTGGCATCAGAGGAAAAAGTTACAACAGTCATTGGATTGGCTACAGAGATAGATCTGGATCGTTGAATCCATGTCCAGACATCCAAGGGAGCGCATTAATGAGAGGAACAGATCCCATCCATCAGATCTGGGTGCAGAGGACCAAAAATCGTTGGATCCAGAGCATATCGTCAACTTCTAGAAGAGCCACTTCAGAGGATTTGAAGTGTCGAGCTTCGAAAACTCCCGAAGTTGAAAGTAGCATAGAAGATCTCAGTCGTCCATCAGTTGGAGATGCATGGTGAAATATGAGAAGATCCGAGAGATAGATCTCTGGGAATTTTGCAAAGTGCAGAGTGAAAACCTCATGAAGTTGCGAAGGGCGGAGAAGATCTGGACCATTGGATCTAGAAGGGAACGTGGCATAAGATCTTCCATTTTAGAGAAATTCAATCTAGAAGAAGTAAGAGAATGTTGAACTAGAACTCTTGAAGGTCGGAGAGCCAGAGTTCATCTGAACCATCTGTTTTTTAGGGATAGGTGTCAACAGATCTTCCACCTCGGAAGATAACCATTTCGTAAGGAGTAAGAGTTGAGAGTTGAAACTCTCGAATCCCAAAGGGAAAAATCAATCGTAGTTGTCCATTGAGATAGGACATGTGGCATTAGATCAACGTTTCACTGACTCGCTAATCAGGAAATACAAAATTAATAGAATCAAAGACTCATGAAGTCCGAAGTCATGAGGTCATCAGGACCATCCATGAGTGGGGAATCTTGGCAGAAGATCTTCTAGTCCAGAGACTCAGTACTCTGGAGGTTCTGTGGAGAAGTGTTTCAGAAATTCCTGAAGCATCAGAGTCCGAACAATTAAGAGTCATTGATTTAAGGAGATGTCGGGGACCATTGATCCTCACATTGGTTATGTTCGTGGTTTGGGGTTCAGAGAGTTTGGTGACAACTGCAGTTGAAACGGTTGAAGACCAGAGTCTGAAGTGCCCAGAAGGTTTAGCCCTAGGTCATAACCCAAGGTCTCATGGAGAGAGGGACCTATCCCAGAGAGATAGCACCTAATCATTAAAGTTTTAAAAGGGGACATGAGCTCAGCAGGAGCCCGCGGGTTTCATACGACTTGCGCCATAGGTGAAAGGGCTTGTGTTAAGTTGAATTGGGTTCCTACAAGGACCTGAAGAGATAATTCTACTCAGTGTTTGAACAATCGTTGACCGGTATGTCGCGCAGCCCTAAGGAGAGAGGGGGGGCTTGCTTCATGAAGAAAAAGAGAATCATGAAAAAAACATCAACCAAGTACATCATGTGCCATATTGTATTCCAACCATGCACAACACCGATGTACATCAACCATGTACATCAATACCATACAATATGCCATAAGATATCATCAATGGAGTGTATCAACCATATGCCTCTACCTACATTCCAACCATGTGCCTCAAAAAAGTGTCATATCAATCATGATATGCCTCCACCATGTACCAAGTGCCACAACCATGTATCTCAATTGATCAAGTGTCTCAACTATATCATCCCATACATCATGTACCAAAGTATATGCTAAATAAGTAATACAAGCATTGTAGACCTCGTCCTCTTGTAGAGTTGTACTCTATTCAGTTGTTGTCGATGACCCAGGGAAATTGTGTTCCTTGTGGTGATGACTTATTGATGATATATGATGTTGTTACATGTTGCTGATATATGTTCACATTTAACTGGTTATAAATGACAGTAATAAGTGATGAGTAAATGATGATTTCTAACTAAGGAGTTTTGTGAAGGGAAGTTGAAAAAAGATCCCTACATTGATTCACCCCCCCGTTCTCAGTGTGGTCGGTGTGTTCAACAAGGCATTCTCCAATATCTTGTTAAATTCTTCCACTATTCCATTAGCCTGAGGATGGTATGGAGTTCTCTTCTGATGATGTATCTCAAATACTTCAGTCATTGCCTCGATGGTACTATTGATAAAATGAGTCCCCTAATCACTCATCAAAATTCTAGGACATCAAAATATTTAAATTACTTGTTCAAATAGGAAGTGTGTTGTAGTCTTTGTGCTGCAATATTTTACTGTTGTTGCCTCAACCCATCTCGTTAAATATTATGTCGCAGTAATAATATATCTTTCTCCTCATCTTCTATCTGGTGGATTTATTCGTCCTACAAAGTTTACTTCCCACTTGTCAAAGGATTTAAGAGTTACCCAAGGTCTTAAATTCTGACAATAGTCCTTTGCTTGTTTAGAAACTATTGGCCACCATAGTCCTGCGCATAATATCTTCTACACAATAGCCTTTCGTGCATAGTTTCCTCCTTTTATTCCTTCATGTGCTTCTGCTAAAATGATAGGACGTTCATGTTCCATGACACATCTTCTTAAAATATTTTATGCACCTAGTTTATACAAGTGTCTTGCAATAAGTTGGTAGTCTACGACTCTAACAACCAAATTCTTCTTCTGCACAATATTATATTCCTTTTCCAAAGATCTTGTACTAAAAAATTCAATACCGTCAACAAAATATTCATCAACAATTTGCATTGAAAAGAGTTATGCATCAGGAAAATTTTCCTCCAAGTTGCTTGGTTTCTCTCCATCGGTTTTCTTGGACAAGTGATCTGGTCCTACATTCAATCTTCCAGGTTTCACAACTACTTCAAAATAAAATTATTGAAATAATAGAAACCATCTACATATCATTGCCCCCAACACTAGCTTGTTGACCAAATATCTAAGAGCAGAGTGATCTGTAACATTTTAAAATGTTGGCCTAACAAATAATGTATGAACTTCTACAATGCATATACCATAGCCAAACCTTATCTTTCTATTATATTATAGTTCTGTTCTGAATATGAAAGTTTCCTACTTGCGAATGATATTGGGTGATCTATGTCACCTTATCCTATCCATGTTAGTACTACTCCAAGTGCTATTGCAGATACATCCACATGAACATGGAACTCTTTTGACAAATCTGGAAACACCAAAATTGGTGTTATCACCATTTTCTCCTTCAAGATGTCCAAACTCTGTTGGCACTCATCATTCCATTGAAACTTGTTATCCATATTTACCAATTTCTCCATGGGCACAGTAATATGTGCATAGCTTCTTATAAACTTCCTATAATATTCTGTATGACCAAGTGTAGCTCTTAATTGGTGCACTAACTTAGGTGGTGGTAAATTAACAATGACAACAATCTTGGTAGGGTCAACCAGTAGGCCCTGTTTACACACCACATGCTCGATCAAAATTCCAAATGGTGCTTTGAATATGCATTTCTTAATGTTCAATGAAATTTGACACTATCTACACTTGTCCAACATCAATCTTAACACTTCAACATGATATTTCAAAAATCTAAACATTGTCCAATCATCCAGATAAACCTCCAAAAAATTATGTATAAAATCTTTAAATGCAGCTACCACTACCCTTGAAAAAATAGAAGGGGAATTATTCAATCCAAAAGGAATCACTATGTACTGATATGATCCCCATTCTGTGGAAAATGTAGTCTTATGACAATCTTCTTGTGCTATTCTGATTTGATGATACCTTGAAAATCCATCAGTAAATGAATATGCTTCATGTCCTCCTACATTCTCCAATACTTCATATGTGAATGGAGTTGGGAAGGGATCATGCACAAATTCATCATTCAAATTTCTCAAGTCTACACAGATCCTTATTCCCCCTTTCTTATCCTCCATAACTTCCATAGGGATAATCCATTCAGATTCTTCAACAGGTTCTATTATACTAGCCTCTAACATCTTATCAATCTTTTCCTTAACATTATGTTTATATACTGTATTCAACTATAGGGTCTCTATCTTATTCATCTGGCATATGGTCAAAGAGGAATCTTCAATTCTCCAAGTTATCCTTCTACCCCTTTCATCTATGAAAATGTTGTTGGAAATAAATCACTATACTCACGCAATATTTTTGTTATTCTCTCCAGTGTCTAGTTATCCCAATAGTCACCAATACTTGCAACCTTCGAGTTTTCTTCTGGTCCAATGTTGAATTTATTTATCTTCAGTGGTGCACCAAAATATTCTGAATGTAACTATGGACCTTCTACTTCTCTTTCCCCTTCAAATTCTGTTATCTGAATATCACACGATTTTTCTTCTGTTGGGTCATCTTCTGTGACGTGGTAACAATGTAACAATTGTCAGACTGTTTGCCGATTCTGATTCTGATAAGCTGTCACAATTTCAAATTCATGTTCTTCGAATATCTTTTCCTTTATAAAATTTAGTGTTGTATCTATCATGGGATTCTCATGTTCAAATGCAAATGTGATCAAAAAGTGCTACTGGAAACCTTCCCAATTTTCAGTTTTTCTGTGCAGTTCCAATTCTGTATACCAATTTCTTGGTATGCATTCCAATGTATGAATGAAGTTATGTGGACATTCCTCTAGTGGTACCAGTCTCCATTGGGTTATGCATATGTCTATATGTTCTCTGGGTTGTCCTATTCCATCATTTTTCTCCACATATTTATTCTCCCACTCTGCGCCAAATCTGATGTGCACTAATCTTTTGAATTGATACCAATCATTGATATTCTCCTTATGAGTACCCCACCAATGTGCAGGTGTTGCTTTCAAATAAATATCTAAATCCAATATCCTATGATTTTCTAAGACTTCTATCTCAAACTTTTTAAAAAATTCTTCTAAATCATTTTGACCCTAAAAAATTGGAGTTTCTCTTACTTATGTTCCAACCCATCTTAGTGTGTTTGTCATTCTTACACATCTTCTTGTAGATATATCATGTAATCATTGTTGCCAATTCTACAGTCCCATGTCACAATCTAAGGCACAAGAATTAATGCTTCTCCAGCTAAGCATTCTGTTTTTTTTGGGTTAGTGTAATCTTCCTCGCACGTGGTAATTTTATACAACTGTTTTATCTCTTCTGTAATGAAATTTTTTGTCCCGGGTTCAACATATATTCCACATTCTGAAGGATCTTATGGTGTTATGACTCTATATTCTCCTGATTGAAAAATCATATTCCTGGTCTTCAAGTTAATGATAGCTTGATTATCAAATTCTCAATCCAGTCTCAACAATGCTAGATACATTGGTAAAGGGTCTCAATACATCAACCATCAACCTCATGAAAGTCAGTGCAATTGTTAAGCCAAAGGACATGACCAACCACTCAAAGAGACATTCTTTAGATTTGAAAGTTGTCTTCCATACATAAGTTGGCTCAATGGGAACCTAGTGTTAGCCATACTTTAGGTCAATCTTGCTAAAGAAATTTGTCCCCTTGAGTTGGTCAAGAAGTTCATCAATTCGGGGAATTGGGTATCAGTTCCTGACTGTGATTTTGTTTAATTCTCTGTAATCAATGCAAAGTCGTCATGTCCCGTCTTTCTTCTACACTAGTAGAATTGGGCTTCTACAAGGGGACGAGTTGGGTCTGATGTGCCCCTTTTAAATAAGCTCTTGGATCTGATGTTTGACTTCATCGTTTTCCATCAATGAGCAATGATAGATTGATCCATTAGGTAGAGCTACACCAGGGGTTATATCAATTGGATGCTTGACTTGTTAGTGCATCGGTACCCTGGTGGGTGAGAAGAATATGTCTCTGTAGTCTTCCACGATCCCGTCCACTTGCTTCTGCTGCAAAGAGATGCTCTATGTATAGTCACGGATGTGGTGGTGACCTTCTGCTTACTATGAGCAAGGAACACAAAGAATACGAACTTCTCGGTCTATGAAATGACCTTAATTCATTGCTTAGCAAAGATTAAAGAAATAGTGATAGGAAGCGCTACCTCTATGTCTTGTACAATTGTCTACCCAAAGTAATAATAAAATTGTGGGGTCTAGAATCATACACATCATGTCACTTCCACAAATATGGTTTTCCTAAAAGAACATCACAAAATTCAAGGGGATAAATATCACACAATACCACGTCTTTGAAGGGCTTGTTGTTGTAGGGAAGATGACACTGTTGGTTGACACAACGATCTCTTCCTTGGCGAATCCAATTGATGGTGTAGGGTTGCGGGTGCAGTGTCGTCGACAGGTCCATCTGCTTGAAGACCTCTACTGAGATCAGTTTCTTCTAACAGTCACTTTAGACAATGAAATAAAACATATCCCCCTTTACCCACATCTATGAGTGAAAGAGATGTTCTCGTTCCTCTGGTTCTTCTGGATCGCTTGGTTGGAATTTGGTGGTAGCGATAGTGGCGCTGGGTTCGACATCAATAATCTGCTTCCTATTAGAAAAACAGGACCGTGGCGAAATAAAATAAAACAAATGCGGAAACAAAACACAGAAGATACACAATACAATAGAGACACAGATTTACGTGGTTCACCCAGTGTGGGCTATGTCCACCAGAGAAATTGCCAGGTCCTTCCTTTATTATTATCCAGCAAATGAAGGTATACAACCTATAGCAAAACCTGTTGTAACTTTTTCTTCTTTCTCTCACGGTCTTCTCTCTTAGAATACAATACTCGCCATCATGCATAGCCACAATACATTTCCTTCATAACAGAGGGTTGCCTTCTAGGGAAAAAAACCCTAACATAATTTCTACTGTTAGATATGCGACCTTATAATGAACGGTCTAGATTTACAATGAAATTACAATATACTTTTACAAGGCAATTTTTCCTTCGGGGGCTTCGCCCTCGAACCCCCCGGACCCCATAGAGGGGGTACCCCCCCTATGCACTCCCCCATGTGGAAGAGTGTACATACTTCTGGGGTGTAAAGTCTTCATGGGTTATAAACACACTTGAAAGCAAGGACCTCTGAATCAGGAAGATAATCAAGCTCCACAACCAACACTTCCCTCCTTCTGGACTTGATTCAAAGTCGGAATATTCCTCTGACTCGGAAGCTTTCAGCTCGGCTAACAGTGACTACTTGGAGTAACATTCTTCGGTGTTGTGAAAGGAATTTTATGGTATTCACACCATTTTCCCGTGTCTATATTTGACTTCTCATTACCCTTCTTTTGTTGCATCTTGGACTAGTTGTCCTGAGAGTGACCATATTTTCTCTGTCCCTTGTTTTGTGGGTTGGGGCTGTCTTTTCCCTACTTCGGCTGTGAGGATTTTGCAGATCCAAACTCTCGCCTCTTCTTCTTAAATTTCTACTCAATCTTGGCAGCATATCTATAAGCCACACCTAATGATGTGATGTCTAGAAACTCCATTTCTATTTGAATGTATCTATATAGGCATCTGCGATATTTGAGCACCAAATGTCGTTCAAATTCTTTGATACCCAATTTGGTGCACAGGGTATGGAAAATATTGGTGAAATCTAGTACTATTTGGTCCCATTTCTCATGTAGCATGGTCCATCTTCATGTGTACTGGTCCTCGTAGCTTCCAACAGGGTAGTACTGTTATTTAATGGCATCCCTGAAGGAATTCCATGTGGGGGAAACTGCAAATACTGCAGATTCCTCTATGGCCCTTTGCTCAGAGTAAGTATCCCACCAGTCCTTGACATGGGGGATGGCCTTAAGGAGTGCAAAAGTAATATTTTCCCTGTCGAAAAATTGTGGACCGGAAAATACCCTTCGAGTAGATTCAACCATTTATCTACAACATCCACATATATCAGTCCTTCTTCAAATAATGCAATATCAAAATTTACTTGTACCTTGAAAGGGGTTGCATGGTCGCTTGATGAAGATGTTTCTCCTGTGGATAGTCGCTGAAGGATCTGTGCAAATTTGTCCATCATTTCGTTCATTTGTCATGTAAGGGCTTCTTCAAGAAACATTTTAAAAGGATCTTCTACTCCATTATCTTTCTTTTTCTCCCCCGTGGGTTGTTGTCGGTCTCAGTGTGGTCGATCTTGCAAAGGCTCGACTGGTTCGAGTCCCAACTTCTTGTACCCAGATCTTGTTAGGGACATGCACGAAGAAAATAAATGAAGAGCAGACTGCTCTGATACCACTGATCCATATTTATGAGTAGAATGAAACAAATAACAGACTGAATATAATAACACAAAGATACAGAGAACAACAACAAATATCCAATGAACAATAACTTCTATTAAATAAATAAAATAGGTTGAAATTGTAAAACTGCAGAACTAAAAACAACTTACTTGAATGGTGGTAGTTATCTCTGAGAAGAGATGTGGCTTCTATGCGCATCCATCTGAGAAGAATGATTACAATGAGGCTCCAGAGGCCTTTTTAACATTACTCATGAATGTCAAAACCCTAGACATTCAAAAACCTAACCCTGGGAGATGAAAATCCAAAAGTTATGTGGGTTCGGTAAGTTGGTACCTCAACTTCCCGAGATCGTAACTTTTTCATACAACCTTCGTTTTAGGTGTGTGATGGCTCCTTGGGAAGGTATTTTAGATAACTACACATTATATCGTCAAACTCTGACTCAGTCTAAAACTTGACTGTGAAAAGCCAAAAAAACAATGTTTAGGCCCCCAAAACGATCCTAAAAGTACATAAAGATGTACTGAGAAACTTCTAAAATAAGCTAGTTGGATTAGGTGGACGACCACCAATATCCACCTGGAAATTGTGTAGGGCTTCAGACAGCTCCCAAAGTGTTGAACCCACAATTAAAATGAATTACAAAAGAACATGTTGAACTAAAAACTTTCAAGAGAAACCAATTGATAAAAACTTTCAAGAGAAACCAATTGAAATAGATGAGTGGTCACCAATATCCACTAAAAAATATAGCATTAAAATTTTAACCTCTAAAAGTTTTTAATTTAATTCTCCTTTATTTTAGGAGGAAGGTATTAGAGCTAAAGAAATTTTATAAAAATATATCATTAAATTTTTAACTTCTAAAGGTTTTTAATTCTTTTACGAGGAAGGTATTAGAGCGCAAGAGATTTTATTTATATCAGTATTCAAAACATTAAAAAAATCACATACATTTAATCTTTGACCTTAAAGTTTTCTTTTTGTTATAAGAATGTTGAAAACAAAATGTTTGACTTTTAATTTTTTAATTCAGAGTCAGAAATTTTTGAATATATCCAATGATTTAATATTCACAATGTAGCTGGTCATGTAGTTATTGGTGGTTTGGTATGTATTAACTGATAAATCTCCAAATATGCCAATCATTTTTCACGATTAGTACATTTAGAAGCAATCCTAATATCATCCACAACACAATTTACTTTCATGTAGAGTTTGTATCATGGACAATACTCCAGACAAAGTTGAAGATGATTTTTCCATAGAGTGAACAACTTTCAGGAGAAATTATTACAAGAATGAAACATTAAAATTCACCTGATAGATTCCCTTGCCTCTATAGTAAATTCTCGCATTTCTATTTAATCATTGTTTATATATGCAGTGTGCAGTATACTATATGGATTTGTTTTCGCAGAAACCCAATCCAGACAAAAATTTACAAATGACAGACAGTGAGAATTGGTACTTTACCATAACTATTGTGTTGGATTTTAGTTGGTCTCTCTTTTATCATAACATGGTGTCTTCCTCCATGGGTTTGTCCACTTTTAATAGCAACATAGGTTGTGTACCTATTTTGCCCAACCTCAAATGTTGATGGCTTAAACGATCACATTAAATAATGTATGAATGTTGTTGGTACATATGTATCCCATTCAATGCTTTGTAAGTATGGTTGGCCAGCTTACAATCATATCGGTTTTCAGGGATCAAAATCAGATTTAGAATTGAATTTGAGCATGACGAATATAAAAAATTCCTCCCAATGATCCAATCTACACTTTCTTTACCATCATATCGATTTTTAAGAAGCAAATGTTATCAAAACCAGATTCAGATATGAATCTGGGTGTGACGAATATAAGCAATTCCTCCCAACTATCCAATCTACACTTCCTTGACATTCAACCAATATTAATGCCTCATATATTATGTTGATAGTATTAAATATTTGATAATGTTGATGGCTCATATGTACATGAAAGATAGCATTTCATCACCGGTGAGGTATGTTTACAAATCAAAATTTTATTTTGAGTTTTTTTTTGTGTAAATAATTTACACCAAAAAAAACTCAAAATAAGGATGTCAGAGATCCACAATGTGTAAAATAGCCAACATTTCCTTTTCTAGGTGGATTGTTCGAAATGGCACTCAAACAATTGTTTGTTGGTGAAACCCAAAGGTAGACCATCTTGCGTGAGGACAACCCCAATTCCTTTCCCCGAGGCATCACACTCTAGTACAAATGTCTTGTTGAAGTCAGGGAGAGCCAAAACTGGATCAGATCTTGGAAGGAATGGTCGGTTGTTGGAGTCCAACTGAAAGCATTCTTTTTAAGGAGCATTGTGAGGGGAGCTGAAATTTATCCATAATTCTTAACAAACTTGCAATAATATCCCGTCAAACCCAAGAAGACACGCAAAATTTTAAGAGTTTTTGGGTGCGACCAATGCTGCATAGCTTCAATTTTCTCTGGATCCACCTTGACACCATCCTTGCCGACAATATGTCCTAGGTAATCAACTTCAAAGGATGGAAAAAGAACATTTAAACTGCTTAAGAAAATATTTGTGCTGAGACAGTAGCTAGAGAAATTGATCCACATGGGAAAGATTGGCTTGCGAAGTTTTGCTATAGATGAGGATATGATAAAAGAAAACCAAGACAAAATGATGGAGGAAAGGATGGAAGACATGATAAATGAAACTTTTAAATTGGAGGGAGCATTACAAAGGATAAATGGCATAGCCAAGAACTCATAGTGACCCTCATGAGTTATGAATGTAGTCTTTGGAATGTCTTATTCTTTCATACGAATCTATCCAAAGCAGAGATCAAGTTTGGTAAAATACCGAGCACCACTTAATTTATCCAAAAGGTCATGAATATGACAAGAATGGGAAATTTCTCTTTGATGGTGATTTTGTTGAGAGTGCTAAAATCAAGACACATGCGCCAAATACCTTTTTTCTTGAGTACCATGACTACTGTAGAAGAATAGGGGTTGGTACTAGGACGAATGACATTGAATTCTATAAATTCTTGAACAATATTCTCAATTTCATTCTTTTGGGCGAAGGGATAACAATAAGGGAGAAAATTTGGAGGTAGACTTCCCAGAACTAGAGAAATGGAATGATCATGGACACCTCGAGAAGGGGGAAGTCCCTGTGGGGTTTAAAACACATCTTGGTGTTGGGAGAAGATAGATTGAAGGTCAGGATGTATAAAGGGTGTCTCAATCGCATGAATGGAATGAAGCTGAGCAATAATTCCGTAATGACCTTTTCTAAGGAGGATTTCCATTCGGTGAGAACTAATGATCTCTAGTGACCCTATTGTGATGCCTTGGAACTAGTGTTGTTGGCCCTCCTACTGGAGTTGCATGGTTAATTTCTGGAAATACATGGTGATAGGGCCGAGAGTGCATAACCATTCTACACCAAGAACAATGTCACAACCTCCCATGTCAATAGAAAACATATGATATTTCAGGTGGTACTTACCAATGATATTTCAGGTGGTACTGACCAATATGGAGGCACACATTTTCACAACGCCCTCCACATTTCATGGAACCCCCATTGGCAATCATGATTTGGAAATTATTAACTGGATAGATATAGCAATTGACTTCTTGGGAAATGTGGCGATGAACAAAATTATGGGTGTTGCCATTATCAACTAGAATGGTGACTTTCTTGTTCTTAATGTAGCCAATTAGCTTGAGGGTTTAGGGAGAAGAGAACCCCGTGAGTGCATTCAAGGAAAGTAGTGGTTCAACTTCTGGTGGATCAGAGGGAAGATTAAGATCAATTGGGGGGTATCTCGGGTACATGGGAAACGTTGACCTCTTCTTTAGAAACATCCTCAGCCATAGCCATAAAAATATTTTGTTGCTTACACTTGTGCCCCGTAAAATACTTGTCATTACAATTATAAAAGAGACCCTTAAGTTGAAGTTCATCCATTTCGACCCGAGTCAATTTTTGGATCTTCAGGGGAGTGGAAAGAGGGGCAAGAAGGGTGGGTTCAGGGCAAGGAATAAAGGGTGTTTTTTTGGGTTTGGGATGAGAATACTTGTTTTGATTCCTTGGCCCTTTTAGTATCTTCCAAACAAGTTTGGGGGTGAGCCATGAGGACATGAGAACATATTTCATCCTTGAGGCCACTGATAAAGTGTTCCCTGAAAAAATGATTTGTCATGCCCTCCATTCTGAAAGTAAATTTCTCAAAAGTTATAAACTCTTCCACTGGGCCCATTTTTTTGAACTTGTTCAAATGGCCTAAATGATGGGTGTCAGTGTCAAATTGGTCATAAATCTCTACCACAAACTATGTCCAAGCCACATACCCTTGGTGTGACTTTTTACGCCACTACCACCATTTCCAACATTCAGGATCCAAATGGACAACACCATAATAGAGTTTGGCCAACTCATCGGTAATTTCGTGCAAAGAGAAGCAGTGTTCCATTTGGGTGACCCAACTCATGGGGTCTGAGCCATATAATTTGTTCACATTCACTCTAGGAAGGCATAGGTCACACTGAAAGTGAATGGACTAAAAAGTATGAGAAGTGGAGAAAGTATCGCCTTCGAGATGCAAAGGTATGTTAGATAAAGGAAATCCTCTAGGAATATTCATTTTGGCAAAGATCTGACTCACAAAGGATTCAAGTTGGATTTCCACGTGGGAAGAGAGGTCATTTTTCATGTCCAATTTTAAGGCTTCCATTTTGGCATCTATGGTGGAATTTGTGGAGGAAGTGATGGTGGAAATATTGGTATTGATTTTCTGCAATTCCTACTGGGTTGTGGAGAGATCATATGAAAAGGTATTGAAGTGTGCTTCAAGGTCTTCGCTACAGGTGTGGGCCATGGTGAAAGTGGGGCATGAGAAGGGGGTAGGAGGGTCTACATAGAAAGGGGTTATGAGGGATGGGTATCATGATGATCAGGATGAAAAGGGGAATCCAATGGGATAGGTCCCAAATAAGGAAAATAGTAATCCAATGGGATAAGTCTCAAAGGGTAATCATGCGATCCAAATAATATAGCAGTGGTGAAATGTCCAAATTCTTAAAAGGGAGAAATGTGTAATAATTTCACAACCAAAATGTAGGAGGCAAGGTTGCATGAAAATAGATATTATATGTTCCTTGTTTGTTATGTTTTCATCCAAAGGGTTGGGATTTTTAGGGTTCCTACAGACAAGGATTTTCCCTGTGTTATAGCTCTCTGATATACGTATGGGTTTGAACAACGGTACTCATCCTAATATCTCAGGGCACGAACTAAGGAGGCTAGATCATACCCTTAGTTGTACTACCTGATTACCTAGGTACTAGAGAGTATATTCCCTATTGTTGTTCTCAGTGGCACTATAGCAGTCAGGAGGTCGATCGGTTTATCTATATCGGGTTTCAGGATACCTAGGCCAATTTGTATATAGTTGTTGTCTAATGTGTTACCACTTGAAGGGGTACCAGGAGGGGTTACAAGGATGTCCAACAACGTGATCTTAAAAACCTATTGTATTTCTTGTGTGTATACTTCCTCGACCGCGGATTTATGTGTTGAACTACAAATTAATGTAGTTTTAAGACGTTGAAACACGTCTCTACCCTAAAAAAAATTAAACCACAATTCTTGCCAAGGAAAGTGCTCTGATACCACTTGTTAGGTACCATATCTATTATAATAGAAGAAGATAGAAATATTGCATAGAATAATAGCGAAACAACAAAATATAAAGAACCATAGCACCAAAATAATACCTTTATTGATATGAAACAATGTTCACTTGTCTCTTCGAGGGGGAAACCTCCATTAGAGAAACACTCTATTACAATAATTCTCAAGACAAAGACTTTTCAT
The DNA here is from genome assembly GCA_032191745.1 of Picea mariana. Lineage (NCBI taxonomy): Eukaryota > Viridiplantae > Streptophyta > Pinopsida > Pinales > Pinaceae > Picea > Picea mariana. Next base: position 19,419 of record JASDQU010587684.1, on the reverse strand, counting down.
GCCCTCGACTCTTATTTATACTAAATCTGTCTACCAAAAGAACAATCTAGAGGAAGATATTTCTAGAAGCAGAAGATTCTATTAGTTCTTATTACATTTGATTTATTCTTCCTTATTAATAGGCCTTATTTATTAATATCGGCCTTTATTACATGGAAAATATATTATTATACCTACTTGAGGGGTTAGGGATGCCAGGTACCAAACATTTTTGTTATTTTTTAAGAAGGAAATGAAAGTGTAATTTCTCATACTAGATAACTAAACAAGATGGTATTCAAAATTTGTAGACCAAAGAAAGACAATTACCAATGTTCCACATTCAATATCATGCAATTCAATATTCAAACCTTGTATGTTTTGCAAAATTTATTAATTTCCAAAGAATTAATTCAATGTAGGTGTGTGTAATGGAATAAAAAATCAACCTTAAACATCTATCTCTTAGAATAGTAAGTTCATTGCACCTATATATCTTCTTGAGATAATCAATTGACTATGAGAGTTCACCGAGGGCTTAATTGGGTAATCCATTGGTCAGTAGAGTTGACCAAGGCAATTTATTGGTATACGGGTCAAGGTAGAAAGTTAGGAGATCTAGGTGCTCCTAGGAAATCAAAGTTGATTATGTATTCATCATTCTAAGGAGGTTAGTTATACTTTGTAGTGATATATATAGATAATATTATGGATCGATATATCATAACATATAATATTACATGATGTTTTTTGGGTCCTTATGTTTCCATTATGTGTTGAGCTATGCTCACTTGTGCCTCAACATTGTAATGGTGTGTTTAAACACCACCATTTCTTATAATTCATAACACTTCTCTTCTACAATTCCCTGGTTCTCCACCATGGTATAAGAGCTTATTGGTTTGAGACCTATCCTATTGTTTACATATCCTTTGGATTTTATCACTTATACATTCTCCTATTTATTTTAATCTCTCTGGTAGCTTATCTTAGGGTTTCAATTTGAAGATTGAATTAGGATTTGGTGTTGGAGAGTGAGTATGAATTCTAAGTTGGAATGGGCACAAGACATGGAAACTTTATTGAAGAGTAAAGAACTTTAATATTTTACAAAGATCATAATTCCATATCCTACAAATGTTCCATATCCTACGAATGATCAGTCAAGTTTCATCATCGATGGGAAGCAGAATGAGGCTATAGGAGTTATAATGGCCTACATATCTAAGGAGATTCACTTTCATACAAGAGAGATCAAATGTCTAACTCAATTCTAGAAGAAGTTAAAGACATAATATTTGAAAGTATTGATGAAAGTCAGGTTATGAAAATCGTGAAAGAGTTTATCTCTCTCGATCCTCTCTCTTTTGACAAGATTGACAATTATATGGATCATGTGAAGGAGCCATAGTTGATATTGGGCGAATGCAGAAAAACATGTTTGAACTAAAGGTGATCGAATTATAGAAATGATTTTCATTAATGTAAATATACTCCATGATGTATTATGCTTGAAATTATGTGCCAGATGAGCTTCCACAAAAGAATAGGGTAAGTATTATCCTTTGATTCTATCTATGGTTTTATAATTAAGGCACATTAAATATAGCTTGATAAAGGGAAACTTGAAGTTAAGAAATAACCCCAAATACTTAAGGGAAAATGTTGGAAAAACAATAGAGAAAGAGGTTGAGAACAGAATCAAGAGAAAGAATGGTATTGAGTCAACTATATTGATAAGAATAAGAATGTCAACAAAACATTTATTAAGAAAAGTAAGAAGAAGAAGACATGTTAATATTGTGGGAAAATAGGATGTGTGGAGAAGACTTGTCGAAAGAAAATTCAATACATTGATGATAAATTCAAGAATCTAAAATGGGAAGTGTTGACTAGTTGGTCAACTAACCTATAACATCAACTTTTAGAAGGTAAGGAAGATAACTATACATTCTCGGTTATTACTTCTAGGGAATTGCATGCTCACACTTCTAAATTGCATGGATAGTCAATATGAACCAAATTCTCCAAATAACATAAAAACAGAAAGAAAAATTAATTCCATGCCCTGAGAATGAAAGAGAGTGAATGAATAAAAAGCATCTTCGAGGTTGTAACCTTATTTTACAATATGTCCAATGCACAAGATATGCCTATTTAAATGAATCTCCTTTATTTCACAAGGTCTTCACTCAGTGAAGTTGTGAAATAGCACATGTGTTTGTGGGATATTAAATAATACCCAAGATAATTTCACTATATATTGATAAATACCTTCCAAAATCCTTTTGTTTAACCCCCCTCCCAATACATATTTCCAATAAAAAAGCCTTGTTTTTACTAGATACCCTTTTTTATAACTCACAATACCTATAATCCCCCTGATACCCACACCCCCCAACACCAATACCTACAATATATGTTGGAAAATTGGTTGTCATTGATGTCAACACTAGAAGAAGCCCTCAAGCAAGTTTGGAAGATTCTAGAAGTGATGGTTGTATTTGAATAAGTCTCCAAAGTGGTCCCCTTATGGCATAGCTTTAAGCATGGCCCTCACCATAAAATGATTTGAAGAATTCTACAAGAAGCCCTGGAAATATGGTTAAGTGGTTAAGTGGTTAAGAATCCCCAGAGGTTTGGTCATGAAGCTCGAAGTTGATTGAAGAAAAAGAGTATGAAGGACATTGCAAATGCATGAAAAACATCCATTCATTGATAGTCCTCATCAAGCTATCTCCAACAGTAGGTGGCACACCACGTAGTTCCTCACAGTTGAGAATTTATTCCCTCTTAAATACGAAGCCCTAAAGTATGGTCAAGAATGCTCAGATCTAAGTTCAAGAAGTTATAATTTGGCCCTAAAGTCAAGTAAAGGAGAAAAAGTTGTTGCAAAAAAGAAGTTACAAGTCGGCTCAAGGTCAAGTAAAGGAGGTACTTGAAAAATTATAAATACACATTATTAACGTCTCATTTTCACTCATTCAATATTGTGATCTCTTAGCACAATCTTGGAAGCAAACTTCAAATGGAATATGAATTGAAGAAGGGAAAAATTCTAAGGGAAGATGAAGTCTTGTGATGATGTGTTCTAAGGTATGTTTTGTAAAGGTCATCTTACCATTTTTTCTATAAAGTTTTTTATAGAAGGATTCAGATAGAAAAACATGGAGGTTGTTGAGAAGACATATCAAGGTATATGTGGTAGAAATTTCCACTTCTGAGTCATTGTACATTTGGAGATACACTCTATGGAAAATAGGGTTTTTGACTAGTCCTATAACTAGTCTCAAACTGATGTTCCAGGTAAAAAAATAATAAATTCATCATATATGATCCAAATTCTATGTGACCAATTGCATTGGAAATAGTAAAATCCTTAGTATGCTTTATGTGATTTTCAGAATCAGGTATCAAATATTGAGCACGTGGCATGTTGTACAAGTTCTCTCTCCAGAATAGGCCAGAATTCAAGAAGGTGTTCCATTTTCTCTATAAATATTTCTCAGGGATGATTCAAGGAGTGAAACTTGGAGGAATTTTAGAGAAGCTATGAAAGAATATTTGGTACAAGTTTCATACCTTGATTCATTACATATATGGATTTATACTTGTTGAAAGTTAGGGTTTGTGACTAATCCAAAAATTAGTCCCAAACATGTGTTCTAGATAAAATGGTTATATCTAAATCTTGGTAGGTACAAATTGAATTCCACTTGTTGCATCAGAAGTAGAAAAGATCCTAACATCTTAGGTCCAAGTTTCAAAAATAAAAATGGAAAATTAAGCTTGTGGTGAATCTTACAAGTTTGCAGATTTGAGGTACAATTTTGAGCAGCTTTGTATGAAGATTTAAGAAGTGATGTTTGGGTTTATATGTGGACCCATATGGACCTATGATTTCTATGTGGTCCCATTTTGATAATGATTATGTATCAGTTATGGTGTATCTAGTTTTGATGATGTTGATATATTAGTTGTGGTGGATCTAGTTTTGATGATGATCATGTATCAATATTAGTGGCAGTAACAACTATAGGTTGAGTTTGGTTTGGTGATGATGATGTATCAATAATAGTGACAGGTTGATTCTCTCATTCATATTTAAGGGTGGTAGGGTGGTGCAAGGTAGGAGGTCGAAGTCTCCTTCAGGTTGGTTCCTGAGAAACAAATGTGGTTGGGTGGTGCACGAGAAGATTGGTGTCTTCAGACAGGAGGTTGATGCTTGCAGGGGATTTGAAGCTTCCTTTGAATTGGTTCTCATAAAAATAGGGGGTTGTATTCCGCTTCCAGTTAGAGCTAGAGAATATAGTGAGTTGGATATTCCTTTAGGTTGTTTCCTGTAATCTAGGGGGTTGGAGTCTCCTTCCAGTTGGAGCTGGATAATTTAGGGAGTTGTATATTCCTTCAGGCTGGAACCTATAAATAAGGGGTTGGTTCTGTTGATATTATGGTAGCTGCGAGAGGTATTTAGATCCACATGTAAACCTGGCAAGAATAGAATATTCCAATAAGAAAGAAGAAACCCTTAATAATTGGTTAAGAACCCTAGAAGACAAGTCGGCTCAAGAAAATGATGTGTATTAGGTTATTAGACTCCAAGAGAATAAGTCAGCTAAAGGAAATTTTATATACTAAGTAATTAGCACCCATAATGAGAAGTCGGCCCAGGAAGTCTGGCAGAAACAGTATAAATATAGGAGTTTAGTCTTCATTTTAGCTATCATTCTCATAACTATAGAAGTACACATGTGCGCACTACAGTTGGCCAGTTTGTGCACAAGTCTTGGGAGCAGTTGTTGCCGACAGTTCTGCAATCTACATTTTGGGTTTTTTTGGGGTTGGACTCTCTGATCATATTTTGTTATTCTTTCTTGGTGATCTATCCTTGGAGAGAGGTGTGACACCTTTGTTTGACTATTAAGCCTAGGGTTTTCTTATGGAATCATTCTCTATCAAGGTTAAGGTGCTCGGGGGTGGCTTCAGCCTATGGTTGGGTGACAATATTGCTATATTGTCTATGGTTAAATGAGCACATTCATTATATTCTAACAGGTTCCTCCTTCTAGTTGGTGATGGATAATTTTGGAATTTAGTGCTCTGGTGAATGTAATCTTCAAGATATATATTAAAAATCATTCCATGGTTTTCTCCCGTTTGGGTTTCCATGTAAAATTATTGTGTATTGTGTATATATGTTATATGTTTATGATATCTTTAAAGAAATCATAAGTGATACATTGATAATAAGTTGATGTTTATATTTTTTGATTAAAAATGGTAAAAAGTGCTCAATATTGATTCAACACCCCCATTGTTATAACAATATTTGTCTCACCCTATGCAATCTTGCACAAAGGGCCTTTTTCCTTTTCCCTATGTAGACTTTTCATCCCTTTTTGCAAATCCCAGAGCTAAAAATACATGTTTTCCCACATGTATGCACCTTGCCTAATATACAACATCCATATACGCAGGTTGCACCACTACATCCCGTGTACATCGGGATTTGTGCCCAAAAATGAAAAATGGTGTCAGGTTTCCATGTCACAACAGGAGATCTATGATCCTTGACCTTTCATATACTGGAAACATTCTGACTTGGCCCTTCAGTTCCATTTGAAGGCTATAAATGGGTCAATTCTGAGCTATGGAAACAGGGAGAAAGAATTCAACTTTGAGAGAAAAGTTACTCTAGAGAAATTATTCACTTCATATTGAGTCTGCATCCCTTTGTCCTTTAAGTCTGAACACAGTGTTCAACCCCCAATCTCTTCCCTTATTGATTGAGAACTTCATTGTCTTTCTTCTATGAGCTTTCCTTTAGTGGAGGATTGAAGTGGTGGAGGCCAGGCTGGAAGGAACTTAGTTTCTCGGTTCCGAACCGTGCCGACACAGAAGTCTGTAACTTTTTCACTTTTGTTGATCATATATTAATAGAAATACTCTTTTCCCATCCAATTGATATCTTGCAAATATTTGAATTATTATTCCATCTGCGTATTTGTTATGTATATTAATGGATTATGCTATTGAATGTGCTAACATCCTATATTATCACCATATGCCTAGCTTTGCTTGGTTTTTGAGGACTAGTTGTAGGTATATTGCTTTGGGTTAAGTGCTCAACAGTGGACTTCATCGAATGTCTGGACGAGGTAGGCCTTTTATCTTGTCTTGTTAGCATATTTGTTTATATAGAATACTTGAGATTAGAGTTGATTTCTATAGTCGTTTCCATCTTTTGTGGTTTACCCTAGCCATGGAGAGACTCTCCTCGTAGCAGAATTGGCGACCATACTGGGGATTGAATCTTCTTTCTTAGGGTTTGGAGTGTTTTTTTTTCTTAGATTGCTCTCGTTAATATTGAGTTTCTTGTCATATTATTGCTTGACAACCTTTGTTCACTCTGGGTCTGAGTCTTTCATCCTTCTTCTTTGCCTAGCTTTGTTTTTAAAACATATATGCGGGTTTTTGATTGATAGTCGTGTATATACACGTGTTGTCCTTTTGCAAGCTTCGTACATACGTGTTGTTTCTTTGAACAATCGCATACATCAACCTCTTTTTCTTGTTTGCTGGGTTTGGTGGTTGTTGGGTAGGTTTTGATGATTGTTGAGTCTTCTTGGGTCTTTGTAGTGATTGCTAAGTGTCTGTGGGATGATAGGAAACCTGTCTTTGGTTGAATTTTTGGGCAGAGTCTTCCTCAACACCTTTTCATTTTGATTGTCCTTATACATTGAGTTGGGTGTCTTGCTTCTTGGTATCCTACTTGAGTTGTCTCTTTCTATACACAGTAGAGTATTTATATATCAATTTGTTGTTCACTCCATGCATTTTCATTTTTCTTATAATTAAAATACAAAAATATTAGGCATTTTTCATTGCTTGGATATCCTAATATTCGAATTTTGATCATTTTGTTGTTGATATGTCGAATATGTCTTCACCCTTTCCATCCTCTCTGTGGCCCACTTATATGAATCCTAGCATTGGATATAGGGGCACCATGGTCCCGCTACCTACATATTCATTTGATATGAGTCGTGTCCCTCAACCAACTCTCACTGTGGGAGGTTGGAACCTCCCCTCTTACGAATCCAATACTAGATATGCTCTTTCAGGAACCAATACTCAAATGGGTTCTTATTCTACCTATTACACCCCATCCGTGTATCCTTTGTCCCCCATGTTGGTTCCTTCTAACACTTTCCCCATGGCGGGTCCACATATATCCTTGGGCCTTTCATACGAGGAGAAACAATTTTATGGTTCAGGCTAC
>JASDQU010587683.1:63710-74418 GCA_032191745.1 Picea mariana | reverse complement strand
AGGGCCTATAAAGTCGGAGAATGATCTTGATTTTGGCGACAGAGGAGCGCGACCGAACCAGATGAGCAGGGGATCACAAGGGAAATTCGTGAAGGTCGGAGGAGAACGACGAAGTGCTTGACGTATCTGGGATACAGAGAAGAGCCTTCGAACACATGTGATATTGTGATAGACGCTGCAGTCCTACATAAAATGGCAAGGAAAATTCGATTACAATCCTTGAGTTTTGAGTAGAAGAGATCAGATAGCAGATCTGCGTGTAGTGGGGAAGACTAACCCTGTGTGCCAGCATTGGTATGGATGTAAAGGGTTTTTATTTGATCCCTGAACTGTTCATGTAATGAAGACGATAGTCTTGTAATGTTCCCTGGAAAAAATAATCAAGATTGTGATTTCTGGTTGTTTCAATTGTTTACGTTTCCACTATGTTGTTGTGCCACATCCGTGTTTGATTCCATATCTGCATCATTGGTATCAGAGCAAGAAGGACCAGAGGTGAGGATGGCTCAATTGAGAAGATTGCAAGGTAGAGTTGTCAAGGGAGAGAGGCAACATTTTAGCATTGGGATTGGGTAGACGCTCTGATAGCAGTGTTAGCGTGAATTAAGCACTCCAGAACAAATAAGTTGTTGAGCGGACAACTCTAGGAGATAAGGATAGTGATAGGTAATCCTGAGTCTGCTTCTGATTGGTCAAAGTGTGAGGTACATGGAGAGCCACTGATTTGTGCTCAGTGATAAATGGACCAGTTGCACCTGAGTTTGTATAAATACATGTGATTTATAATGCAATAGATCAACAAGTTTGTGTATGTTTATTTATGTGCCTCAAGCACGCTGCCTACTGTGTTCAGAGTTCTTTGAGATCTCTGATCTCTGTTTTGGTAATTATAGAGCAAGGTTTTGAACATGAGGAAAAGAGTGTCGAGCTATTTGAGTGTTGTAAGTGAGAGAGGCCGTGTGAGAGGAGGAGCTGTGAGGCCCGAGTAAGTAGGAGTCGTCGATTAGAGAGGAGTTGTGAGCCACTGCCATCCAAGGTAGAATCTACAAGCAGATGCTGCCTATAGTCAAATAGAAAGAGCCACCAACCCATCCAAGACAAGAGGAGTCGTTGTCTTGCACGGAAGTGGAGGCAGCCTTGAGACCTTGAAATTATTGTGGACTTAATACCAGCGTTTTTATAAGAGAATCATTGGTTGGCTGATCTTTAAGTACTTGGTATTTTTTATTGCTTCCAAAGATGTCAAATCCATTTACAGATTCCTATTTAAATGAATCAAAGATGGACCAAATTATGTAAACTGGAAGTTTAAGTTGCATAATGATTAATATTTGGTTGATTAATACTTGGTATATTTTTATTGCCTCCAAAGATGTCAAATCCATTTACAGATTCCTATTTAAATGAATTAATGAATCAAAGATGGACCAAATTATGTAAACTGGAAGCTTAAGTTGCAAAAGGATTAATATTTGGTTGATTGTGTGTGGAGATAAAGGCAAACCAACAACGCCAACAGCCTCAGTTCAAGATTGGGAGAAAAGAGAAACCAAGACAAAAGTTATCTTGAGAATCTCTATCACAATATCATTCCTCATATAAGGGACTACAAGACATTCTAGGAAACTTGGGATGTACTTAAAGGTTTCTATGAGAAAACAAACACAAATCGGGTATTGTTTTTAAAAGTCAAGCTTCTCTCAGTGAAAATGGAAGAAAATGAAAATATTAGTATTTTTCTATCTCAAATTAAAGAGTCGAAGGATAAATTAAGTGATTTTGGTGAGAAGATTTCAAGCACTAATTTGGTTAATGTAACATTGAATGACATGTTAGATGAATATCAAATCTTCATCACCAATCTTGCTGGAGAAAGCACCTTCATTTGATGATTTGATAGGTATTCTCTTGAAGAAGAGGAGCGAAGAAAGAATCTCAACAATAGGTTTCAGAGTTCGGATTTGGCATTGGTAACCAAAGTGAAGTAACCATACACAAGAAAACCATGGGAAATGAACAAAGGAGGCAAGCCTAATGTAAAACTGCATCAAAGCAGAGCATCACCAATGAGAGATACAAGTGAGAAGAGGAATGACTCATGTTACTATTGTGGTAAGTTTTGACATTTGCTATGGGTTGTAGGAAAAATAAGTTTCATGAGTCCAAATACATAAAACATACAAGTGCTGATAAAGAAGCAACAATATGTAATGATCTAAAAATCTTAAGCTATTTATTTCAGATGCAACTTTATCAGTAGAAAAAAATGATTGTAATGCATGGTTCATAGATTCAAGTGTTTATGTTCATATGACATGTCATAAAGATTGGTTTGCGAATTATCATGAGAAAACTAATGGTGTTAAAATCTATCTAGGTGATAATATATGTCACGAAATAAAAGATCATTGTGATGTATGTGTGACTTTACCAAGTGGTCACGTGAAACAAATCAAGAATGTAATGTATGTGCCAAGGATTAAGAAAAAAATATTTCTAGTTTCAACAATTATAGATCAAGGCTTAAAAGTTGAATTTGCGAAGTCAAGTTGTCTTGTGAAGGACATACAAAATCCCTACAAAGTTATTGCCGAAGGGATTAGAGTGGGAGGCCTCTACAAACTTGGTGTTATTGTGAAGGATCATCAAGTGTTCTCATCAACAATTATGTCTATAGAAGAACTATGGCACTTAAGGTATGGTCATCTAAATTTTAACGATCTAGATTTACTTTAAAGGAAAGATATGGTGGAGGGTCTTCTAGTTTTTAAGAATGAACATGCTGAATGTGATGGTTGTGCACTAAGAAAACAACATAGAAATGAGTTTATTATAAGTACAAATAAAAGGAAAAGAGAAATTCTTGAATTGGTACATATTAATGTGTGGTCCTATTACCTCTCCAAGAGGTAGCATATATTTTCACTTGGCTACATCGTTGTAAGTCCAAGAATGCAAGTTATAGCCATGTAAACCATAGTGGATGATCATTGTAGTGGATTTCCAAACTTAGTCAGATCATGATCAGTCCCTTTATGTCCCTGTTTCACTATCTCTCGTCCTGGATAGGATTTGAGGTCCTGGCATGGACCTATTGGGACACATGATTGTGTGGAGCCACAAGTCTTATGTAGGGGTGATTGCAGTTTGTGGGACCTAGTCCGGTCCACGTCATGCACACCTATGTCTTCCCACATGGTTGTTTTTCTATTGAGTCTGTAGGCTTACCTTGGCCATGGTGCACTAACATTTTTGTTCTCAACATGGCAGTCTCACAAAGTTTTCATCATTGCACGTCTTTTGATGCAGTGGTCCCTAAAGGCAAAAACACAATGGGTTCAAAATGAGCACAAAAATTCACAAGCAAAACCCATATGAAAAAATTGTGATTGATGAAATATTAAGAGCATTTTCACCATTGCACGCCTTTTCTTGTAGTGCAACCCAGAGACAAAAATATAACATGGGTTCAAAATTATCCAAAAAATCACGAACAAAACCCATGTCACAAAATTCTGATTGATGGAGTATTGAGGGAGATAATTTTCCCCAAAAGAAAATCGTCCCACTTCTTCTACAAAATCGTGAGTGCCGAGTTTATCTCGATTGCAGATTCCCTTTACTCATCGATGTGGCTAGTCACCCCTGCCCGTCTCCATGTACATAGACAGAGAGACACATCCGTTGCTAGAATCCTTTGTCTCTGTACTTCGCGCCATCTGCCTCAGTATCAGGGCAAGCAATATGTCCCCGCAACAACTCTGCACTGACACGCTACAATTAAAGTTGGTTTCTCGGTCCCTAAACCCACACAATTTTATATTTAACGTTGTCATCCACTCTATGCCCATCACCATCTCATGTAATTCATAATGCCATACATACATCAAAATTTGAACTCCTTCTCGCTCTGTTTTAAATGTCGTCATCCCATGTAATTCATGATGCCATACATTCATCAAAATTTGAACTCCCTTCCGCTCTATTTTAAACTTGCATTTAACAAATATGTGGGTCGTATGTTAATGATGACATGTAGATGGAATGTTGGGATACCGACACTGATAATGAAGGGTGCATTACATGGCCAAATGGCTCCTCACAACAACTGGGTACATGGGTTGCCGATGAGGATTTCCAAAGAGTTCTTGGCAATGCCAGTGAAAGTACCAACAAGCATCCACAAGACCCATGAAAGACTAAACACGCATCTATCGGTCCTAGAGCACCTTTCATTGGTATTCTTGTTTCTCGGTCTATAAAAATATTATTCCTTTATCCCTGTGTTTTAATCCTTTTCATTCAATTGGAATGCAATTTTAAATGTCATTATTGTTAGAATATTCATTGAAGTTGTGGGAAATGGATTGCTATGTCACTAGGGTGGAGCTACTGCACGACCAAGTCAAAGACATACAATACACAATCCACATACATGAAGAACCTCGTGCAAATGGCCCGGTGTAAGTCCTTTTGAATATATGGCTAGGTATTGGTTATTCTCAAGTCCACAAGATAAGACACTTTTATTATCTAAATCATTAAAAGGTTTTTGAGTGATGTGTTTAAGTAGATTTGGAAAATGCGAAAAATACAATTTTAGGTTACTTGGAAATTTGGTAAACTATTGAAAATTTAGTGCATGGAGGAATGGATATCATGGTTGATCCAGGGGGATCTAGAACGCTAAGAAATTGATAGACTAAAATGTTAATGAAAATGACTTCATTGTGTAGAGCTCGATGAGAGCTTTCCAATGCAATTTGAACAACCTCAAATGGACGTCGTATGAGGAAGTTATGGCCTTTTGAAATTCGAAAAAAACATAAAAAATGGCAAAGGACAAACTGCCACGTGGCAATACAGAGGGCATTGTTAGATGACGTGGCATCATCACAGATGGACACACAACACCACCAAGATGTGACACATGGCACTATACGAACACTATAGGGATGCCACGTGGCATCATCGAAAGGATGACACGTGGTAGTATGAAAGGGTGACATGGCAATACGACAAGTTGACATGCGGTAGTACGACGCTGACATGGCAAGTGATAGGTGGAAGTATGATGCTGATGTGGCAGGTATGATGATGACATGGCATGATGACAAGGTAGGTGATTGTGCAGGGTACATGGCAATGATGTGGCCCAATTAGAGAATGCCATGTGGCATCCTCCAATTGACCAATGTTGTCTAAGGACATAAAATTTGTTGGGGTCGAAGGGAATCAAACTCTCGACCTATCCGCATTAAGCCAACGACTTCTACTAAGCACCCAAACCAGCCGGGCTACATATCACTTATAAAACATAGTGGGTTTTATTATATTTAAATCATTAGTTGTAACAAATGCCAAATGGCGGGAACTCCCGACCTCCGGATATGTCAACGAATCACAACCAACGCTTACATTAAAGTTTGGTTTAATGCCCTTTCAAGCATACAGCGAGTGGGGTGGGACTTGACCCCTGACCTCGCCTATATAAATTGAGCGCTTTTTCTATTACACCATATGGTGACTACAATGCCAAGAACCTAGATTGGGTTCGTTTTGTACAGATGAGGGATTTCATGGCAAGAACTGAGAGCAGGGTCGTTTTGGCTATGACCAAATTTCGCGACAAGAACTCGGAGTGATTTCATTTTGGTCTCGATTTGCGTGCCAAAAGTTTATGTTCATGAGTTTTTTTTTGAGCTTTGAGACTCTTTGAGAGAAGTATATAATGTTTATAATCAAAAGTTTTGATTTTCCGAGTCGGTGTAGATTTTGCCAGTTACATCATCAGAAGATTATAAGTGAGAGTTGTATTTAAGCATTATTGAGCATCAACAAAGCGGTCTCTAGTTCAAGATGAGTAAACTTCGTTATCAACTTGTGTAAAGTGCTTTGATCTTTGATGAGTGAACTTCGTTATCAACTCTGAGTGAACTTCGTTATCAACTTGTGTAAAGTGCTTTGATCTTTGATGAGTGAACTTCGTTATCAACTCGTGTAAAGTGCCTTGATCTTTGTTGTTAATATTTCTCTCAATGTTAGCATTTTTATTTTCATAAGTTTTTATCAATCAATGAAGTTTCACATGATATTTTGCGAATAGTCATAACGAATCTAACCGGATGTTTGCTTAAAAACTAATTTGACATTTAACGATTTTCGAATTAGCAGTATATGAAATGGATGTGAAACATTTGGTAGATTCATTGTTGAGATGTTGAACACCCCAAATGATAACAATGAGGATTTCAACTCACCAAAATTTCTGCATATAGTGATGCGTACCCTCATCTCTTGGAACCTTGTGGCCAACACTGATCATCTCCCTTTGTTTCCAAGTCTTGGTAGGCATGGTGTACCACTGAAACCCAAACCTAATGAGCTTAATCCATCCTTTTGATCCAATTATAGATTTGGTAAACCGTCCCTCCGATTATAGATTCGGGTTATCAGAGGGGTCAGCCACAAAGTCCTGTTGACTATGTGATTTTCTGGTTGGGTTCTCCGATAACATCCGTATCACATAGGTTCCATTCACTATGTGATTTGAACCTACAATCAGGTCAAGATGTTGACTATGTGATTTTCTGGCTGGGCTCTCCGATAACAAGTTCCATTCACTATGTGATTTGAACCTACAATCAGGTCAAGATCTCATTTAGACCTTCAAGCCAATTTCGGAAAATAAAAATTCACTACTGGAGTGAATTCCGGTGAGTTTAAATCTGGTGGGCTTTGAAAACCTCGAAAACAAATTGTTATATTGTTATAGCAGGTAGGGATGGTAGCGTTATAAACTTTAAACCTAATTAGTTATTACTTGGTCTTATATTGGATTTCACTATTTTTGCAGGCTAGTATAATAGATAACATTTATTAGTCCCTGCCCTTCGGGCTGTAGGGACTATTAGTAATCTTTTTTTCATTATCCTATTAATCTTTGCAGGCATACCCACTATTTTAACCAAACTTTTGATAAAATCATACTATTTTAAAGGGTACATTTTATTTTTAGTCCTAAGTTTTTAGTTCCACGCCTTATTTGGCCTCATACCGAGGCGAGGATAAAATATTTGGTTTGAAACTTATGAAATAGAGGTTGCATTACCGTGTACATCATTTGAGGTGAATTAATGCTAGCTTTGAGGCTAGCATTAGTTCATAGGCATTTAATGTTTAAAATGTCTATGCCTTTTGTCTATGCTATCATAAGTAATTCCAATATACTTTATGTTGTTGTGTCCTGTGTCCAAAGGCTGGCTGTAGATGAGCATTGTGTCGATGAACATTTTCCAGCTGTAGGCTGCATGGAAGACCAACATCTATTTTATAGACATCTATTTCTTCTTGGAAAGTATTTCTCCGTGGAAAGTAGCATCCGTTTCCTCATATCTTTGAGGACAATCTATATTGTCTGTTATTTCCTTTGATCCTGGTGGGCGAAGGTTGGTTGGACGAAGGTTGGCTTGACGAAGGTTCGGTTTGAGCTCAAGATAAGTTACCACCAGCTAAACGCCATGGAGCCTATCAAAGATGGAGTTGCTTGTCAAAGCATGCAAAACAAAAACAATTCATCTAGAAGAATTGTTAGCCTACAAGTACACAAAACTGAAAAAAGTGGTAAATTACCTTGCTAGGCGGCCAACTCTTGCTTCCTCACTTCATTCTGTTAGAGTGTTGTTGCTTCCTCGCTTCATTCTCTTAGTGTTGTAAATAGAAATAGATCAATTAACTTTAACAACTTATTTTCTTGTGATTTCTCTCTGTACATTTTGTCCTCTGAATCTTGCAACCAGAGCACGAAAATGCCTCTTGTTTCCAACCAGATTTTTTTCTCATCTGCAATTTAGATTCTTTACTTCCCTACCTTTAGCCCAGCCCACATGTTCGGGGAGTACCAGACCCCACCCAACTCTCCCAACCTTGGTACCAGCCTCTCCACCTGGTGCCTTCTTATGAATTTATTCCCGTGTCATCTCGGCCAACTGGAACAGCAAGGAACAACAAAATATGTGATTGATAACTAATAATAACAATGATATATCAGGTTTCAAGAGGTCACTCAATTATTATACATCGATTCATTTTTTATCTTTTAAAATCTCATTTTTTATATTTTTCCTACTGCATTATTGGACATCAATCCATTTTTGGTCTTTTAAATTCTCATTTTTTATATTTTTTCAAGAAAAGTACCATTTGTTCTCAGTGTGTTCTTCAGTTTCAGTTTGAAGGGAACAATGATTGGCATAACAAAACAATGTGCAGTAATTACAAGATATGGGAACATGAATAACACTCTCATTCATTCTTTCTCTATATTTATGTATTTAATTATTTATCTATATCTAATATGATGATATAGATAAATTCTACCAGTAGGTTCTTGGAGCTTTAACTGCATCTTGAATTGCTTCAATAGCTTCAATGGATACTGCTGCTAGCTTTAGATCTTCTCTATATACAATACATACCAGTGCTTGCTATGTTGTTGGTGCTACTGGATAATGCTCATTAACTGGATATCAATATGCTTCCTCTCTCCCTGCCTTCGTTACTGCTTCTGTCTTTGATATGAGTCTAGATCTGCTGTAGGCTATGGCTGGTACTGAATTAATAGAGGCGACTGATTCAACTGCTTCATTTGGACCACATGTCTCTGCTCCTTCCTTTGATGCTTATAGATCTACTTTGGATATGGAACCTAACGAAGTGAAGCTGCTGCTGATGGATTTGGATCTATATCTACATCTACTGCATCAACTAGGTAAACTGCTTATGTTGTCTCTATATAAGATGTTATTGGGATTGTTTTCCAAAACAATGTTGTCTCTATATAAGATGTTATTGGGATTGTTTTCCAAAACAACGGAGGAAGGAGAAACATATTTTGGACAGAAAATGAAAAACTCCTCGTCCTCGTACTCCACGCACTCTTCATCTAATCGCCACGTACTCCACGTACTCTTCATCTAATCACCACGTACTTCATCATCCTCTGCTAGAAGTCCATTTGTGTTGAATGCATGGTAGTGTTGCTGACAATCGTTTCTTATAACTACAAGTGGCATTGTGATCCAATCCCAATGCATATGGATTTACTGCTTTTTTTGCTCTATGATAAGCAATCTGTTGTTGTTTTTTTTTTTTTTTTAATATTTTTATAATTTTCCATTAAATTAGTCACAACACTTCTCTCTTATTCAGAACTCGGGTAGCTTCTGCCTCATCAAAAGGTAAGATATGCTAATAACTCACTGAACCATCAAGAAAAAGAGAAGAAACTGGGTTGTTAAATAGTATACATGAATAGTTCACTCACATTTACTACATCTCTTCAGATGAATTGCCTTACATATGATATAGGGAAGTCTTCTCTAAATCTTCTCTACATTGCGGACTTCATTCTTCTGTCAAAGAAGGACATATGAAAACGGCCAACAAAGCAGACACAGGGAAAGCAAGACAGAGGCTAAGAGAACATAATATATTATGTCCGCTGATACGCTATATGATCATGTCCACTGGAAGAATATATGATTGTGTCCATTGAAATAAGATAATATCACTACGTCCTGAAAGAAATAAATGATACATTTATTTATAAATGTACATAACTTTTATCGGTAAGGGGCTACTTGACATGTCTTTCCATTGATCTAATGAAAGTGAATTAAATTAGGGAACTGTTGTCCTACGTGATCATGATTTCTGGCATAACAATGCTTCTAACTCTTGATTTCTTTGCTCCAACTGTTTTATATGCTTCTTCAGAAAAATCACGTAATCTTTTGTTTGAAGAAGCACTGTAGCTCTTTCTGCATTCTATCTCAGACAACAATTAACAATTGAAAGAACAAGGATTTGCCACGCTAAAACTCTACATTGTAACAAGAAAAACTCCATCTGAATTTGACATGGATGCTTTCACGTGAGAATGACTGGTACAGGTTTCAAGCTTCCATCTTCTCGCTAATATATTCTGGTTAAGCTATTCCAGCAGCTACATGCTTCAACAACAGTCAATACCTAGCAATCTTGGAAACATATTTACTTTGCCACAATGGGTAGGGACTGACTTGCTGCCTTTTGCAACTCCACTTGTTATATTAAGGAATCGGTTCATTGGGTTCCTCCCTTGTGGTACAAGGGACCCTTTAGGTAAAGTCTATGGATATACATACCCCTTCTTGATTTGAAGGAAACATATTTACTTTGCCACAATGGGTAGGGACTTGCTGTCTTTTGCAACTTCACTTGTTATATTAAGGAAGGTTCATTGGGTCCCTCCCTTAAGGGACCCCCTCCACTTATGACCTTTTAAGAGAAAACACATGTTCTTAACCATTATGCTCACTCAAACTGTATTAAAAACATTTATATATATATACAAACATTTTATTAAAAACTAAAATAAATCTATATATATATATATATATAGTTTTTAAAACTCCACTTGTTATGTTATATTAAGGAATGGGTTCATTCGGTCCCTTGTTTGTGGGACAAGGGACCCTCCTCCTTCCAGGTAAAGTCTACAGAGATATACATACCCCTTTTGGATTCGAACTTGTGACCTCTTAAGAGAAAACATATGTTCTTAACTATTAAACTCACTCAAACTATATTAAAAACATTTCTATATATATACAAACATTTTATTAAAAACTAAAATAAATATATATATATATATATATATATATAT
>JASDQU010587683.1:1884-24365 GCA_032191745.1 Picea mariana | reverse complement strand
GGTTAATAGAGGAAATGGTCTGGACAATCATTCCTTAGGGTTTATACATTCTCTCTAGGGTGCACTTTGATTAGTGTAGGAGGAATGGCCCAGGGTGGGGAATGGTCTAGGCTCATCAATCAAGGACAATGATTCCTTAGGGTTTATACATTCTCTCCATGGTGCACTTTGATTAGTGTAGGAAGAATGGCCTAGGGTGGGGAATGGTCCAGGTTCAGAAGACATGACAATTATTCTTCCTTGCTTGAGAAGAATATTCCAGATATCTCATTATTCTACTATGAGGGCATATATTCTTTCAGATCTCATAGATGTGAGTAAAATATTAGCCCAGATGATTCAGTTTATATCATAACATTGTTTCCGTGCAGGTTTCTATCAGATGATTGTTATGAAGATTGTATGACAGTAGATGTATACTACTGTGGTGGATATGTTCCATTGTTCGTGACTATACGTTGCTGATCAAGTACTTGTGTGTTACTTGGTGTGGTAGTGTACCAATGGATTGTAGTTATGTACTACTATGGATAGACACAATTGTGTTCTATTTTTGTTCTGATTGCTTTGAAGACTATCGATAGTTTATTGGAGATAATCATCAGCCAGATGAATGATGAACATAGATTTTCCAGACGAAAAATGGTTCAGAGCATTTACTCTTCTAGATTAGAAGAATGGCTCTTGTATCACTCTATGGAGTGAGCATCATGTCTGATTACTCAGATAGAGTATGGTTTTTGAGAGATGATACAGCTGATGACACAGATGATGATGATGGTGCTCATGATCTAGTCTATACAACTATGTTGATGCTATCGGGTGAATGGTATGTTTTTGTGCTCAAGACCATTACCTGTAATACCTCCCTAGCTAGGAGGGAGTGTTGATATTATGGTAGCTGCGGGAGACATTTACCTCCATGTGTAAAACTGACGAGGATAGAATACTCTGGGAAGCAAGAAGAAACCCTAATGAGTTGGCTAATAACCCTAGAAGACTTGTCAGCTCAAGAAGATAATTTATATTAGGTTATTAGCCTCCAAGAGAAGAAGTCGGCCATAAATAATAATATATACTGAACAGGTAGATACCCAGAATGAGAAGTCGGCCCAGGAAGTTAGCCAGAATTAGTATAAATATAGGAGGCCAGTTCTCATTCTGGTAGGCAGTCTTAGAATTACAGTGGCCAGTCTTGTGCGTAGGTTTGAGGAGAGCTTCCATTGCAGTTGCTGCAGCTAGTAGATCACGTTTGGATTAGACTATCTCTTGGATAGGGTTTGGACTATTTGATCAGATCTTGTTGGTGCGCTATCCTTGGGGAAAGGTGCACTACCCTTTGTTTGGATATCTAGCCTAGGGTTTTCTTCCGGAATGATTCTCTATCAAGGTTAAGGTGCTCGGAGGGTGGCTTCAGCCTATGGTAGGGTGACAAGGGTATTATCAATGGTAAAACGAGCACACATATTTCATATTCTAACAATGAGGATATAAATACTCCTGCGTTTTATAGAGGTGGTACTCCTCTTTAGATTTTCTTGGGATTTTTATATATCCAAAATGTGGGACTTAACAAAAGTCGGTCGTAGTAATTAAAGAAGCATAAATATTGTGAGAAGATAAAGGAAAATGTTTTTGTTTTCTTTTAAAGATAGTTCCTCAGAAAAGGACCAGGAATCACACACTTCACATATTTAAAGCAAATAAACAAAATTTCCTCACATCCATCATAGTTTAAGAGAAATATTTATGATCACATAAAATAAAAGAAGATGCTTTGCATGCAAAAGATAACTTTAAGAGAGTGGACACATGGGAAACTCAAATTAAGATAATGATAGATCAACCTCAAATACTTTATATTCTAAAAATAGGGTTACAAAGCACAATCGAGATTGTTCCCAAAGTAGTTCTCTTGAAATTTCTAAAAAAAAATTAGTCTGTTACATATTATTTGAAATTTAAAATGCGTTTGTATTAAGGACTCAGATTGGGGCTCCCACGGACCATAAAGCAAATAAATACAAGAAATAATATCTTAGAAGGAAGATGGTGGGGTGGTAGAAGAACAAAAAGACTATGATGGTCTCTCATATTTTCATTTGCTTGCTAATGTCCTTTTATCATTTTCATCAACGGTTACAGGAACTGTCTCAATTGCTTCTTGCCCCTCATTGGTCAATTTATTGATAGCCTTTTTGAACCATTCTTTGATGTAACTTTTCATTAGTGCCATGTTGATTTCATGCCGGATTTTAATGTTGAACAACTCGCCCTCCAAGTCTCGTAGATCAAGGGAAATGCCATGTATTGCTTCTTCAATATCCTGATTTTTTACGGAGTAATCCACTAGCTAGTTATCTATGGCATCCTCATCATATTCAATTATACCATAGATTTTTTCAATTGGAAATCCTTTAAAAATATCAACTTGCTCATCGAACTATTATTTTGTTAGGAACAACGAGTTTAGAATCAACTTACGATATTGGATTTCGTTAGTGCTTCTCGCTATGTCCACCTCCTTGAGCCTTTTGAATAGTTATTCTTTCCTTGTTATGGCTTGACTGCATGCTCGAACGATGTTATTCAATTTCTTTATTTTTTCTTTTTAGTAGGCGTTCAACTGCTTGATCCGACTTGGAGAGGGAAGGTCCTCCTCTCTTCTCTTTAGCCCTGACATGTTGGAAACTTTAACACCAAAGGGTACCATGGCATCAAGGTAAAATCATTCTTCATTTTTTAGGTTGGCATGTAAATACTCATGGAAGGCATGCACCCTCAATCCAAAAGAAATCATGTTCTTTGAAATTTCCCAAGCTTCTATGATCAATGCCATTCTTTTCTTGATATTATTCTCCACATAGATCCTAGCTGACGTGAGTAAGCTTGAGGATCCCTTTAATTTAGTAGCAGGCATGGTGGGTCCAACATTTTCCAAAGGGCTAGAAAGAAATGGAAGAGGCATCAAATTCTCTTCTAGTTCCTAAATCCTTTCCTTTAACTTTATATATTCTTCTTCGAGACCACCAATGGAGTCGTCCAATGCTTCGCTGATTGCTCTATGGATTCTGAAAATCTGGGAAGGCCGCATATTTCTTAGGTTAACCTCTGAACGATATTTCCCTTTTTTATTCTTCACATCACTCTTCTCAATAATTAATTTCTTAGATTCACTGTCAAAGACAACGCTATGAAACACAAATGACTCTTCTTCTTCGAATGCCTCATTCTCAACAATTTCCAACAAAGGATTTTGGTGGACCGTGCCTCCTGACTGATCAATGTTAGGAAATTTTTTCTCTATGTTAGCCCCGAGCTCCATATCTTCAAGAAATAAGTTGTTGATGTCACTTTCAACGTGATGCTCTTCTTCTTCTTGTACAATATTTTTCCTCTTCTTCCTCAGAGGGAGTTTATGTGAGCTTTCAATTTTTCTTGGAGGGGGGTTCTTGTCTCCTCCTCCACCTGAACTATTGTTGATCACTTTTCTAGATGGGTGGGATGTTGGAGCACTACTCCAAGATGTTGTAGTCTTGGGAGTAACAATTGGGGACTGGGCACTCTTCTTGCTGGGACCTTTTCCTTTTTGTTTGTAAAATTCATTAGTACTGAGTACCACCTCTAAGTTGCCAACAATGTGAATAGGAGCGCCCAAGTTATTATCTTATTCTTCTCCTAGAATAGTGTGGATAAATGAATTGCTAAAACCAACTGTTAACATATGTTCCATAAAAATTATGTTAGGGTCAAACCCTTTTATCTTTTCATCATACTTGAGATTTAGGTTGTGGAAGTGGTTTGCAAATTCATCGATTTTGTTCATATTTCTGAATACAAAGTCCCCAATTTTCCAAGGCAAGGGTATGAATTGCTTTGTTCATTTCTCATGAAAAATGTGTAACCATAAATTATATTTCCTTGCAACTTATGTAATGAACATTCTGTCAGATATATGTAACCGATTTTTCCCAATTGAAAATGGATTTCTCCTTGATAGTGAAGTATAAGATATAAGGAATCATACGAGAAATACTTGCGGTATTTTCTTGGCCGGTCACTTTGGTGAATAACCAAGCAATTTCCTGAAAGGGGTTTTTGAATGAGTTGACCTGCAACCTGGTAATATCTTCAGGGATGGCTGTGGGATTCTACAAAAATTCAGGCAAGAGGTCCAGGCCATTGTCATGCTTTTTAAAGAAGTCCATGCAATCTTCACCTTTGAAGGTGAGTGTTGGCTCTGGGAGTTTTAGCATTTTATTGAACACTTGAGATGAAAGTGAGATAGGAGAATGATATTGAATTTGAATAATCTGCTGACTTGGTATATATTTCTTAGCACGCTAGGCAATCAGTTCCTTGTAGTCAAAAACTTCAGGAACACAACATGCATGAGCAATTATATATGTCCAAATTACTTCCTTTTGAGGAGAAGGGGATGAATAGTAAGAATACATTCTAGACCACTGAAAGTTTTGGTCCTCACACCCAAAAATGTTCAAAGTATCTCTGTAGAACTAATGTCGAGTTGCTGCTGCCATAAATTAACAAGAGCGTTCTTTTAATTCAGATAATATTTGAAATGAGCACTTGAGAGATATAATATAATCTTCTGCAAATATTGCTTTAATGTGGTTTTAATAAGAAATCTCCTCGATCCCCTCGCTTATTAATGACAATATTTACGTGACCTCCATGATGAGTTATTAGCATTAAACCATACTAAATGCATTTTGGGAAAAACGAGAAGGTGGCGGGGACGGACGAGAGCAATTAGGATTTAGGAATTTTGTGAACCCGCCAACCCAGGTACCCGAAAACCCGTGATTGGGAAAGGTTGAATATTGGCTAAGTGTTGTAATGCGATCGGTCATACTCAATATAGGAGAGGTGAGATACTTAGGAGCTGGGGGATTTCGATAGTCAAAATGTAGGTCACTGATCTCTTGGATGAAAAATTTATCTCACGGAATATGGGATATGAAAGCCTGAACACGGGAACCCTAAAACCCGCGATTGCAGAAACGACCAAGTATAGGATAATGTGGCGGTTGGTCGGACTCATGATGTGAGAGTATTTATGGAGATGAGGTTCCGTGAACCCGCCGTTTTTAGAAAAAATGACTAAGTATAGTAACTAGAAAGGGATAATAGAAGGGAGAAAAGAAAAGGGGAATTTGGGTAAGTATAGAAGAAGGAAAAGAAATGGACAAAAGAAATTGGGAAAATAGAGAAGGGGAGGGAAATTTCAGAAGCGGGAATTGATCTCAATAGGTTTCTATTTGGATATTAACCAATCTAAACATCAACATGGCTATAACATGCATTTCATGCACCCTTTTGTTGAGTGCATAAAACTCTTTATTCTCTTTTCCCTTGATGTTCTTAATATTAAATTCATATTCACTAAGAAATTATAGCTATCTAGTTTGTCTGAAATTCAGTGTTGGTTGTTCAAAAAATGTTTTAGACCACTACGATCTGTCTTCACCTCAAATTTTTCTCCCATGAGATAATTCCTCCATGTTTTTAGGCATGAACTATGACTTCCAACTCTTAGTCATTGGTAGAATAATTTATTTCATGCTCCTTAAGCTTCCTTGAATCATAACATATGACATCCTCATTTTGTGTAAGGACTCCACCAAGTCCTTCCTTGCATGTAACTTTGCACACAAAAAAATCTTCATTTGGATCCACAACCTTTAAAATAGATGCATTAGTCAATGATTCCTTCAAGTGATAAAACAATCTCCTCACACATGGTAGTCCATTCAGACTTTGTTCCTTTCTTCTGCAGTGAAATGATCGAATGTGGGACTTTGGAGAAACCTTCAATGAATCTCCTATAATATCTATCTAGTCCCATAAATGATCTCACTTCTGAAACATTATTTGGCGCTAACCAACTTTTGATAGCTTAAATTTTCTCAGGGTCCACCACTATTTCCTTCTCTAAGATGATGTGGACCAAATAATGGATTTGATTTTAATAGAAAGTGAACTTTCTGAGCTTGGCATAAACTTGGTGCTCTCTCAACACCTATAGCACCATCCTCAAATGTTTCTTATGCTCATCCTCTATCTTGGAGTATAAGAATATCATCCAAGAAGACAATGATGAATTTTTCTAGGTAGTCTTTGAATACTCCAGTCATTAGACACAAAAAAGTAGATGGTGCATTTTTCAGGCCAAATGACACCACCACAAACTCATAATGGACAAACCTTGTCTGAAATGATATCTTGTTGGTGTATTCTTCTCTAATTCTCACCTGATGGTAACCTGACCTTAGGTCAATCTTGGAAAATATACTTGCTCCTTTTAGTTGATAAAAAATATCGTCTATCCAAGGTAAAGGGTACCTGTTCTTTACAATAACCATACTAAAATGCTTGAAGTGAATTCACAACCTTAGATTTCCATCCTTTTGTAATGATCCAAATGCTTAAAAATATCATAACATAACATAAATACACATTGTATACAGAATGTGAGAATGGAGCACAACTCCAACATAGATAAGTTACACAATAACTCCTTAAAGAATATGGGAAACCCCTCCAAATAACCAAATACCTTTCATACTTCACAATTCACCTCCCCCAATAATGAAAATATGATCTCTTATATATAGTTGTTCACACGTGCACATGAGGCCCCTTTTCTATTAGGCTGACCATATTACATATATATTTACACATTACATGTACATTTAGGCTGATATATTCCCCCCCTTGGGGTAATATCATATACATTTATCCATACATATGCCCCCCTTGGGTCATAACATAATACCCTCCTTCAAAAATCTTTGTCCTAAAATCTTTGCAATAAAAGGCTTCACATGTGATGAGACCAGGTAATATGATTTTCTTATGTTCCTACTTTCGTCATTCCATTGTTGATGATCTATCCATCCAAAATCAATTATTTTCGGTTTTAATCCTTGGTGTCTAGTTGTTGCATATTTTTCTTTCTGTTGATTCCATGTATTGTTCTTGAAGCTTCTCCAATTTGTAGTGGTTGGTTGTCTCTGATAATAGCTTGTTGAAGAGTAGTTTGGTGATGCCTTGTTCCATGAATATTTACAATTATTCCAACTTCTTCCTTGATAATGATGATATCAACCTTCTTGTCTTCCTTGAAAGGTTTCCTGGTAATGAGGGTGTCGATATGGTTCCACTTTTGACAGTTTTTCTTCATTCTGCATGTGCATTTCCTCTATATTATTTTTAGAGACAATGTAATCCTCTATCTTCCTTGCTTGCTCTTTTATTTTTCTAGCCTTGGAGATAATACCATCATATTTGGCATGTACATCCTATCGATGGAGTTCAACTTCTTCAAGTATCTTCTAGTGACCTTCTTGAATCTTGTCTTCTTTCTCCTTTTGAAGCTACAATGTCACCCCATTTATCAAGTTTTGACATCCTTCTTCAATTATGGATTGCATTTCTTATTTTACCTCATCATTATTTAGGGATTCTTCAACCTTCTTCCAAATTTCCTCTTCAAGTCTTTTGGTAGATTCTTCCTCCAAGATCCTCTCTTTTTCTCGATTTTGACAATTCTTCTTTTCTTCCTTCAATCTCTTAACCTCATCCAGTAGTTTTTAATTATGGTTTCATAATACACATATCTCTTCTTCTTTCCTTTTCAATTATTCCCTTGAATCATCATTTTCCCACTTTGCTTTGCTACTCTTTTCTTGCTGTAAGTTCTTAATCTCCTTAATAAGTGATTCATTAAGGGATTGCATCTTGGAAAAATCATCATTTTTCTTCTTGATTTCTTCCTTTGCTTCTTTTAACTCATCTTTAATTCTATACATTTCCTCCATTTTTGAGTCCTTGATCCATTTGTTTGAGAATAATTCTTCAAATACTTCCCATGTGGTGCTTCGTATAGTACCTTCGTCAAGGCTGTACCACCAATTACTAGCTTCAACATTCAAATAAATACCTACCAAAGAAGGGGTTTTGCAATTTTTCCGTATGATTCTCAACCATTCCCCAAGAAATATTTCATCTTTATATTCATCTCCACTACAGTTAGGTATTGTCATTGATTCTTAATTGAGGTATAACTATAATCCTCAACTTACAATCTCAATATATTAAGGATAATGATATAAAACAATTATAATCCTTGTTCCCATATAATCTTGCAGGTTTCCTCTTTCCAATGGCTTTTGAATAAGCTCAATAGGACATTCCAATCCAAAGTTATGATAGTTTTAAGTGAACATTGTTGGCCCTCGACCAAGTTTTGAGGAAACTTTGGTCATCTTTGACCCACTTTTGGACCTCAACACATTGGTTGAAGGAGTGACCAGGCAGAGCTGAGATCACGGATCTCACCAATTTTGCGGGCTATGTGGACCTAGTAAAGCGTCCTCTAGGGTTTTTGTAACAGGTTTATGGGATGTCGGCCCATGGGGTTTTCCCATGATTAGGCCTTATTGTAAGGGGTTGTAAAATATAAATAAAGAAGAATTTATTGTAGAAGTAGCTAGAGAAGTGCAAGTAGTTCGAGTTGCTTTATGCAAATGAATGTAAGTGGTCGAGGCTTTGTGCTCGACTGTAATTTTGTAGAAGAAGCTCAGTGCTGTAAGATATTGTGGCTTTGTGTAGTTGACTTATTTTTGGGAAGTAAAGAAGGAGGATCTAGTGCTTAGTGCGCAAATATCTTGTCTTGGGAGAAGCTCGACTCTGTGGCTAAGTGAACAGAAGTGGCTGAATGTATGATCTAGGCGAATAATAAAGAGGCGAAGCGGTTTGTGGAAATAGCCCCACCCTGGGGTGAACCACATATATCTGGTGTCTCATGGTTTGCTTTGTGCAATGTTATGGTTTTATTAGTTCTTAGATTAGGATGTGTAATGAATATGTATGAGTTTCTTAAATGCTTTTATTATGTTAAAATGCTAGATCTAATCCACAGTGATAAGTGCTAAGTGTTTAAGGTGCATAATATTTTGTTGTTACTGCGCCGATATAAACTTGATTATGTTCTGCGATGTTAATAGGGTTAATAAACTAATGCATGCCACTTTCTAAGCGTTAACATAATATCCTGAGAAGTGCTATTATCACAGATCTGTGTCCCAGCCAAGTTACAGACACCTACGTCCTGTAAACCCCCATGCTTCTACCTCGGGTGAGACTTCGCCTGCTTCGCAGATGTTGCTGAAAGGGCCTGTAGTCGGGGTTTTGTCAGTTTGCCATTAAATGTTGAAACCCGGGTCTTCCCATGTGCCAACAAACATACCTTTGAAAACCATGATCTGGAGTCTGTCCTCATAGTCGACCTCCCTTTTGATGTATCTCTGAAATTTCATCCCTTACGAGTCTAAAATTGTGACATGTGGTACTATGAAATGTATTTTTCAATGCCACATGTTTGACCAAAATTGGATGTGCCAAGTGGAATTTATGGTAACTTCCCCACACCTTGCTAATGTTTGGCTCTTTCAGGAGAGAGAACTTGTACAACGTTCTCCGCGCACAATAATTGATATCCAATTCTGAAAATTGTACATGAAATACTACATACTGTACGATGTCTAATGAAATAAGTCTCACACAATTTGGATCCTCTCTGAAGAATATATGACTATTTTACCCAAAACACCTGTTTGAGACTAGTTAATAGGACTAGTCAGATACCCTATCTTCCATAGGGTGTATCTATGAAAGTATGACAATCTAGAAGATGAAAGTTTTACCATAGATACCTTGATATTTATTCTGAATAACATCCAATTTTCATGGTCTTAAGCATCCCAAAAAAACATTTATAGTGAAAATGCTAAGATGAATTTCTTGAGGAAGCAAAACCCTAGGATCTGTGCTCTGATACCAAATGTAATGAACCAATCCTCAAAATATTAGAAAATAATAGAAGTACACACCATGTACAGAATGTGAGCATGGAGAAAATTTCCAAGATAGATAAGTTACACAATAAATCCTTGAAGAATAGGGGAACCCCCTCCAAACAACTAAATACCTTTCATACTTCACAATCCACCGCCCCCAATAATGAATAAATGATCTCTTATATATAGTTGTTCACACTTTCACATGAGGCCCCTTTACTACTAGGATGACCATATTACATATATATTTACACATTACATGTACATTTAGGACCATATATTCCCCCCCCTTGGGGTCATATCATATACATTTAGCCTTACATATGCTCCCCTTGGGTCATATCACCTTTTTTTTCACAAAAATCACTAGGGCACCCCAAGATGAGACACTCGGGAGTATGTACCCCTTCTTAAAGAATTCTTCTAGTTGCATGTGCAACTCTTTAAGCTTCTGTGTGCTCATTTTGTAGGGAGTTTTGTACATTGGGGTAGCTCCAAACATTAAGTCAATAAAGAACTCTATATCTCTCTTTGGTGGAAATATGGGAAACTCCCCAAATACATCTTCATATTCCTTAAAAAATGAATAATCTATGAAACTACTCCTTACATTTTGTTGGATCTTCCATATGGGTTGCATATATTTGATACCCTTTTCTAAAACTTCTTTTTAGCTACAGTGTTGAAATCTCTTCGATGGATATAGGTCTTGGAATGCCTTGTACCATATTTGAATTCCCTTCCTCATCAAGGCACATGAAAGCCTTGTTGCATCAATATAGGGCAACACGATGCTTTTCCAACCAATCCATACCAATTAAGAAATCATATGAACCAAGTGGTATGATATTCAAATATGCCTTAGTGCTAACTCCATTCATGCTTATTAGGCAATCCTTGACAAGTTCATTGATTTTGCACTTGGTTCCAATGGATAGCTGAACCAAACTTTTCATGCTTACATCTCTTCAATTTGAAACTTTTAACTTTTTTTGGATCTATATAGATATGACTAGATCCAGAATCAATAAAAATAACTATGGGGTGATTATCAATCTTACCTTCTACCTCAATCATCTAGGATTGGTAGTCTGATTGTCTATTATTCAAGGATACACAAATCCTTGGCATGCTCCTACCCATGTCATCCATTATATCAACTTCCTAAATGTTATGCACAATCCTCATCCCTTTTCCCTTGTGAGGACAATATTTATATAGGTGGTCTCCTTCACATCTCAAACACTTTATGGATGATTTATTGGCCTCTTTACCAGGGAATTTGCCATTTTATGTTCATCTTGGGTTGACTATCCTTGTTGATATGATTGAGAGTTGTTCTTGACAAAAGGTGACTTGAATTCCTTCTTTATTTTATCCATCTTGCCTCCTTATTATCCTAGGACTTTTGAAAAGATGGCCTTCCCTTGTTATACTCATACAAATACTTAGCCTTCCTGATGGATTCTTCCAAAGTTCTAGGCTCATCAAATTGGGTTTTATCTTTGTAAAATGATGGAAACCCACTAAATAACCTTTATATTTTTACCTTCTCATCCGTGATGAATTCCATGTACCTAAGAAGCTCCAGGAATTTATTCTCATACTCCTCCATGGTCATATTTCCTAGCTTGAGCTCAAATAATTCTTTCATATACTTGTCATAGTAATACTATGAAAAGTACTGCTATTGGAAACATCTCTTTAATTTATTCCAAGAAATTCTCTTTTCATTAATATACTTGAATTGATTCAGTTGGTCCCACCACATGGAAACCTTCCCCTGAAGATGATATATGGAAACCCTTTCCTCCAAGTTTGATGAGTAATTATGGAACTAGAAATATTTTCTCATGCCCAACAAATAGGCTTCAACATCTTATCCCTTTTTGTGTTATCCATAAAATGATGGCGGCTTTATCTTCCTACGCTCTCCTTTCAAAATATCCGACTTAGGCCTCTTTCTCTGACTTAGGACACATATGTGCTCCTCTCTAACCCTCAACATGCATGTGCTCTTATGGTAGAGTGTCTTAGTGGAAGATGATGTCTTCTAACACTCCTGGATTTCCTAGATCCCCTGTGATCATCCCTCATATCATGAGATATGGATGCTACTACTTTCCTTGCACTAGCTACTTGTTTTGTGCTAGAATATCTATTGACTTGTCTCTACAACATATTCAGACTCTGTAGAAGCTGAGTGTTAATTTGATTCTTCTCTTCCCGAGCTCTTATGGGCCTTTCATTTTCTACTCTATAACTCTGCACTTCTTTATGCAAGCTTCTCATAGTCTTAGGTAGCTACATAGGCTCCACCTTGCTTCTACGTCCATTGGACTAGGTCTCTACATTTCCCATGTTGATATGTAAACCTCACATCTCATATTCATGGCTGTAAGATCCCTGGGAATCATCCATATCTCTAGGCATCATATAGGAACCATATGTATTTTTCCTGTACCTCTAATTCTACAAAAATGTGCATGCAGAAATTACTTGCTAGAGTTAAGCATATTGTAAAATTGTCATTAATTAAGATACATGCCCTTCTTTGCCTCGATTTTTGGAAGAACACTAATAAATTAATCAAAATTCTAAGCTTTCAAATATATTCCCTCCTGAATTGTGCGATCAAAATTTATATATATTAGTGTCATATTGTCTTTGGAAGTTTTTTAGAGTCCTTATCAACTCTATTTTTGGTCTTTCAAGGCCTTCCTCTTTCGGGCACACATGGTCAGTGCATTGAGAACCTTATGATTTCATTTTAAATTCTACTTGACTACAAAATACTTTTTTTCCTTGGAGAAAAAATTCCCCTTTGAATTATCTTTCTGATGGATGGACTTATGTCTCAATTTGATTTTTGAGATGAAAATTATGGCTCTCTGAAATCAATAGTTTACCCCTTTTTGTACTTGTTTCACTAGTAATGATAATATCAAGGGATAACTTCTGTCTCTTGTAGAAAGAAATCTGGTGAGAACCAAGATTTTTTTTATATCGGGAACTGATAGGATTCCTGACTGTGAATACACAAGAACTCTCCTATTTATGATCTAATGCTCCATATGACTTCTACATCAATCTAGATTTGGAAACTGTCCTTTTGCATTTCCTCCAAACTTCCAATTTTTTTTTTGTAGAAAATGGATTCTCCCAAACATTGAAAAGTTGGAAAAAACTTATTTAAGACAAATTTGTCTAGATTAATGAGTAGGTAAAATGTTGACTAAATAATTTTTTCTAGATTGGTGATCTGGGGTCCCTTTTCTTCCTCTGAAGATTTCAAAATTCCCCAAAAAGTGCCCGAGAATAATGGATATTTCCCTATTTCGGCATGCCCACTCCTAACCCTTTATAATTTTTCTAGAAGTCCAACTCGGTATCTTTGTGACTGTTTTTTGGAATCCTTAAAAAGACGTCACCTTTATCTGGGTCCGATTACTGCACACGACCCATATATTTAAAAAACATTGTTTTGCCTTTTTTGGAAAATAGAAGCAGAACTAGATGAAGGCCCTCACTGACACATTTGTATCCTTCGTAACTACAAACAAACCCTTTAAATTTTACCTGATTATGATTTTTTTTGGTTCTATTATGGCGAAAACAAGCTTTTGACTCTAGACATGTTTTTTTTGTCTTCGTCCAATTATCTCCTTCCCTTTCCTCCTCTTTCTCCTCTTCTCTTCTTCGCTCCTTTTCTTTCTCTTCTCTTCTCTTCTTCTCTATTTTTCTTTCTCTTCTCTTCTCTTCTTCTCTCTTTTTCTTTCTATTCTCTTCTCTTCTTTTCCTTTCCTTCTCTTCCTTATCAACACTTTCTATCTTTTCCTCTTGCGGTCACGGTCTCCTTTATCGATGATAAAATATATTTTCCTCTTGTTGACACACTCTTCTTTATTGGTGATAAAATATATTTTCCTCTCGCCAACATTACATCTCCGAAAAGTCTTTTCTTCATTGATGTTTCACCATGGAAAATTATTTTCTTCATTGATGTTTCACTACTGAAAAGCCTTTTCTTCATTGACGTTTCACCCTTAAAATGCCTTTTCTTCACCGACGTTTTTCCACTGAAGAGTCTTCTCTTCACTGAATTTTCGATATTGAAAAGCCTTTTATTTGTTGACTTTTCACCACCGAAAAGGATTTTATTCTCTAATGTTTCACTATCAAAAATCATTTTCTTTGTCAACATTTCCTCATCGAAAACACTTTTCTTCATCAACATTTCACCACCGAAAAGTCTTTTCTTCATCGGAATTTCACCATCAAAAAGCCTTTTCTTAGCCGACGTTTCATCACCAAAAAGCATTTTCTTCGTCGACGTTTCACCACCGAATATTATTTTCTTTGTTGACATTTTCCCACTGAAAATTATTTTCTTCATCGACGTTTCACCATTGAAAAGTCTTTTCTTCACCGACATTTCATCGTCGAAATGTCTTTTATTCGCCGAGGTTTTTCCACCGAAAAGTCTTTTCTTTGTCAATGTTTCACCATCGAAAAGCCTTTTCTTCACCGACATTTTATCGTAAAAAAGTATTTTCTTAGCTGAAGTTTCGCCACTGAAAAGTATTTTCTTCGACGACGTTTCACCGCCAAAAGTTCTTTTCTTCATAGATGTTTCACCATTGAAAATCCTTTTCTTCGTCTATGTTTTCCCCCCGAAAATTCTTTTCTTCACTGACCAAAGATGTTTCTTTCTCGTCAATACAAATAGTATCAACGAAAATAATCTTTTCCATATTTCGAGCTCGCAGTCATAGCAACCATTGCGAAAATTCCCAACTCGACCATCTAAGCCAAATTTAGCCACTTAGAGGCCAAATCGACCCCCATAAACGACTATTACATAAAAATAAAAAAAACTTTGGGCCTTGACGCCACTTCCTCATAACAAAAAATACAATTTATGCACAAAATCTACAAAATTGATGTAACATGACTAGACAAGGAGGCCCTCCAGGCCTGGAACATGCACAACGAAGACTAAAAATTGAAGGAGCTCAAATCAATTTATTAATCCAAAAATTGCTACAGTATGTAATTCAAAGTTTTATGCGTATTAATTTGGATCCCCTTAGAGTCTAGCTTTGGGGAATTTATACAAAATGAAACACAACCACTTAGGCTCAAATCTCTCTCAGATATTGATGACTCAAAAAACAATTCCTATTTTAGCTAGGTTGTTCCATTTGGCATGAATAATTTGAAAAACGGCCACAAGAGGAAATATGAGAGAATCCTCTTTGAAGAAACACCCAAATATCCTTCATAATGCACTTGTTTAGAAATAAACACATGTGTCTCCTAACTTGACACATTCTTCTCAAAACCCATGTTGCAGAATCTCTTGATTTGTCTTCATAGAATTAGAATTTGCATGTAAAGATTGATTGGAGGGAATTTCTGTGTTTGTTGTTGTGTTATTTTCTTTGCTAGCACCAAGTTGATCGGAGCATTGACCAATCATTTGCGAGTCAATTTTCTTGGTTCTAGAGGGAAATCATCCATGCCATGAAGATGTTGATCATGCTCCATGTGTTGATTTTACCTGGATCATGCTGGAAACATGTTAACGACAGAGCATTTACAAAAAGTTAATTTTTTCTGGTAACCAGAGTTAAAAACTAAAAAATTGAATATTTTTGCTTGTTAAATAGAAAATACAAAATAAACTAAGAATTACCTCATAATAACTTATTGAGCCTTTGCTAAGTGGAAATGGGTATGGGAAATACCAAAAATGAAGTAAAAATGAGTTAAAAAGGAAGTGTGTATGGGGCTTTTGTTATGACAAAATATGAACCCAACAAGTTGTGTATTAAAGAATACCTCTAATTTCACTAGATATTGATAAATACCTCTCGAAATCCTTTTGTTGAATCCCCCCTCCCAACACATATTTTCATTAACAAAATCCCCTATTTTACTAGATATCCCCTATTTTTACTAAATACCCCTTTTTCTAGCCCCAAATACCTATAAATCCCCATGTACCATGCACCCACCCCAACTACAATATATTGGCTCTATTTTTCACAATTTAAAAACCCCCTTTATGAATGAACGTGATAAGATATTGGTCGATAAGGTGAAGCCCCCATGAAGGAGAGTTGTTAACCAGAATTGAGAAGAATACAATGGAAACTAAGTTGCTTGTACATCTAATCCGATCCTTACAAAGTCCAAATGCCTCCGTGACTCTTTCCAAGAATTCCCAATTTAGTAGGTAGAATGATTTTGACATATCAAACTTGATCAACATTCCTCGATTTTTGTTGTGCTTGAAGGAGAAGATAGCTTTATGAGCTATGATGATGCTATATAGGATTTATCTCCCGTTGATGCATCCCCCTTTCTCTTGAGAAGTGATTCTTCACATGATCGGTTTATTTTTTTGGCTCTATTACCAAATGAAAGGAATCATAGGTATGCAATACACTTCCTACACTAACCAATGAGAAAAGAATGTGTATAAAAATTTAAACAAATAGTTGTAGATGACGAGTTGAAAAAAATGAAAGAGATAGCAAACCATTAGACAACAATATCTAGGGAAAGAACCTTCTAGGAGAAAAACCCCACACTCTAAAGCATGCTCAATGTATTATTCATCAACTAAATGGTTACAATACATTATAGAGTCTCCATGCTCTCAACAAGAGTGTGTAGTACCATAAGGATTCCAGATAAATTTTTATAACATAACAATAAGTTAAAACTCACACACATTATTTTCCTCCAACGCTAGCTCTCCCTAAATAGGCATAAAAAATCATAAACCATTTATGGTTTTCCAATTGTACATGCTAAAAACACCAACAATTAATTGGTCAACTGTTGCTACTTAGCATTCATTGCTTGCTAGTGATATGCATTTATTCTCTGCTACTACTCGACATACATTCCTTGCTATTTCTCAACATTTATTCCTTGATATTGCTCAACAATCATTACCTTCCCCACTATAGAATTGCAAGGTGTGTGACACACATGTCCCAATAGTATATCCCATCAACCCATTTTTATTAACAAATTAAGCCATGTTCCTACAAGAGGTGAGTATTGAATTTCCATTTTTGTGTATTAAAATTTTTCACATGATCCAAGAATGGAGTGAGTGTAAGTTTGTGTCATAAGTTTAGTCTTGATCTACCCTATGATGCAGTGAAAACCAATTATCAAATTGTGATCTTTTTATTTTTATTTTTAGTGCTTCAAGAAAATGGTAGAAGGGGCTACACCTTGTAGAGTAGACTTCCTTTAGCTTAGTTGCAAGATTTGAGAGGTCTTTATTTTACAAAATTATTTACAATTTGCATTGACCTAGTTACCTTGAAATTCATCTCATCTGGTGGGTTAAAGGTTAAAACTCCATTGACCTCATTATTAAATCAATCCTTCTTTTGTTTTGAACAAGGGTTTGTTTCATGATTTACGACTTCTTAAATGATTAACCACAATTATGTTAATTTGAATTTGAGATCACTGTTTTTTTTCAAACCAGAATAGTCAATTCTCCTCTCCCCCAAACAAACTAACATTAAAACATTTTTTCTAAACTTTTTTTAATCATAGGATTTTTGGAGTTTGACTGTGTGAACCATCCTTCTATATTGTGAAACCTAAACGTTGTTTTAATTTAATAGCTTTTACCTCTTATTTTTTTTTTTTTTAGTAAAAAAGATGGAACCTGCTATATTATCATAAGCAAGGTACAATAACTGTTTGCGATGCCAACTGTCCCGCCTAAATATGAAACTGAGACAGCTGGGCATCCTATGCCAAGTGTTTCCCATCTAACAAAATAGACATGGTTCCGTCCTACCCGAAGGAAACTAGGACTGTCACTTATGAAGTTTAAACTGTATGCCACAAACTAGTTATAAGAAAACTAAAAGACTAACTGAACCAAAGCTTAGTTCAGAACAAGAAAGAGACTCCTAACCGAGAACATCATTGAACCTTATTGCCTGTGCGCTTCTCCTCGTTCCCATGCTATCGCCAACCTGCTGGAAGCATGTAAGTCTGCGCACACGTTGGGCATTGCCGCTGTGGTAGAGTTCTGGAGTGGGCCACGAAAAGCATGTCAAGCCGCTGATTGATTCTGGCAAGGTGAAAAACCTGGTCGTCCATCAGACTTCTCAGCTCGAAGATGAGAGCGAGGTACCCCGAGTCGGTAAAGGGTGGTTGCTCCTGCCAGTGGCTGTCGATGGAGGCGGGGTGTCTGGGTTCCGCTGCATCTTTGCTTGTCTTCTCCGAGTGGTTGAGAGACTGGGTCGTCGCCTCCATGGTTGCATTGGGAGGGGTCTCTTCTTCGACGAAGCAAGCGGTGAAATGCTCCTCTGGGCTGTTGGCTTTGAAACTAGGCTGAATGTCCGCAGGCGGAGGCTTGTCTTCCGCTCCAAACTTAGTGGGTGGATCCCAATTGTCTGGGACTGTAAACAGAGGGAGCTTGGGATAGCTCTGCATGGCATCCTCCAAGGAAATTTCTTCCACATACACCATGGCCAGTGCCTGCTCAAACTTCTTCTGTCTCTGGCGTCGAGACTCGACCGTGTACCAAGCGACACCCCTGCGCGGCTTTCCTCGTGCCCTGGGCATGGTGGAGACCCTGGAGATGACCAAGGTTCCTTGTGGACGGGTTGCTCTGCTCTAGAGCTTCGACGGGACCTTAAATCTCTGCTCCGGTGGAGTGAACTGCTGTTGCTCTGGTAGAATGAACTCTGCTATGGACGACTGCCGCTCGTTTCTATCAATTCCGGTGATAAGGAGGAGGGCGACCGCAACCACCATAGCCATTAAGGCTTGGTGCTGAGTGCGCTGGTGTCTGGTACTGTTCCCTTGCGCGAAGAGGCTCATCGTTTGGTTACAGCTGCAGTGATCCATGGTGTGTTAATGGCTGAGGGGATGGTCGCCGGTGGATGCATTAATATTGCGTCTCGACATCAATCCGTGTGGCTCTGATTTGCTGCGTGGCACCCCATCCAGGGAGCTTTTACCTCTTGTTACTACATGAATAATGATTTCATTAATCACTCATTATTATGAAGAGTAGTAAGGTCCAGTCTCATTACAATTACTATGAATCAAGTCTACTAGTTAGGGTTGTGTTTACTAGGTCTTTTAAGACCTTACTAGTTAGGGTTGTGTTTACTAGGTCTTTTAAGACCTTACTAGTTAGGGTTGTGTTTACTGGGTATTTTAGAACCTTATATTGTTACTTTATTGATGATATATCTTCCATCAACTTATATATCAAGACACAATGTTTATATATATATATTTTACATAAAAAAATCTTAATATTGTTGGTTATATATATATATATATATATATTACATAAAAAAAAATCTTAATATATATATATATATATATTTTTTTTTTTACATAAAAAAAATAAATCTTAATATTGTTGATTTTATGTTTAATATATATCAATACTATTACTATTTATATATATATATATATATATATATATATATATATATTTTTTTTTTTTTACATAAAAAATTCTTAATATTATTGGTGTTATATATATATATTATTTTTTTTTACATAAAAAAATCTTAATATTGTTGGTTTTATGTTTAATTAGGTCTAACACGATCTCAAAAAACTAAGGAATAATATGGGGGCATAATAGCTAGCGAGGGAGATGGAAATGTCCTCTATGTATGCTTTGATAAGTTGTTGAAGCTAGTTATTTTTTCTTTCTCTATGATTTACCTAATCATGTGTATGTGTTTTTTTTAATCTCCTTTATTATATATATATATTTTTTTTACATTTATAATTTTCATATTTTTAAAGATTGATGTTAAGATGATGACTATGTTAGTTTCGAATTAATCTAATACAAGTTTAGAGATCCATAGATAAGGATTTGGTGGGTTTTCATTATAGTGCTTTTAAAACTTATAAATTTAATCAAGTTCATATACAAAGAGAAAAGCTTTATATTTCAAATGACTATACGAGTATGATAGATTTATGTTAGTTTTGAATTAATCTAATACACGTTTAGAGATCCCTGGATAAGGATTTGGTGGGTTTTCATTATAATGCTTTGAAAACTTATAAATTTAATCAAGTTCATATACAAAAAGAGAAGCTTTATATTTCAAATGATTATACGAGTGTGATAGATTTATGGATTTTGATAAATGAAACCATTTTAACTAATATTACTTAATTAATTAGTTTTCTTTTACAACAATGTTCTAGGATCATATATCCATTTAAGCTTCTTGGTGTTTGACATTTATTAAATATTTGAAATCCATTAATTATGTATTATTAGTCGTTGATGTGTATAAAATTTAGTGAAACCTAATATTAATAAGATGACCTTATTTATCTTTGATTTTAAAGACATAAGCTAATAAATGAGATGACCTTATTTATCTTTGATTTTAAAGACTTAAGCTGATAAATAAGATGACCTCATTTATCTATTACATGAGCTGAGTGGTCAATCATTTGCATTTATAAATGAGGCCTAATAAAAGTGTCTCAGGTAATATTGGTCTTGGAAAAAATAACCACATAAGAAAAATACCATTGAGATTGGTCCACTACAAGTGTCTCAGGTAATATTGGTATAAAATAACCACATAAGAAAAATACTCTTGAGATTAGTCC
This sequence comes from Picea mariana, assembly GCA_032191745.1. Lineage (NCBI taxonomy): Eukaryota > Viridiplantae > Streptophyta > Pinopsida > Pinales > Pinaceae > Picea > Picea mariana. Next base: position 3,825 of record JASDQU010587683.1, on the reverse strand, counting down.
ACTACATCGGGAGGCATGATGAATTTATCCATTAGTGATAACAAGGTTTAGGAAGCATGATGAATTTATCCATTAGTGATAACAAGGTCACCTCCTGATTATCTTGATCCCTACTTGATATGTGAATATCAAGTGTTAATTCATAGGTATTATGGATTCAGAGCTTACGATTACCATGTGAACTTAAGGTTAAGTTGATGTCCTAGATGTTGGTAACCTTTATGATATGAAGTAATGCATTTTTCTTTTGAAAACCTTTATGATATGAAGTAATGCATTTTTCTTTTGAAAACAAGTGATTAAATAAGATGCAGTAACTTTCACACACAATTTTATAGAATCTCTAATACCCTTAACAAAACTAACAATAAGTATCCATATTACTTGTTTAGGGAATATATATATATATTAAAAATAATAAACAATTTTTTTTTCTTATTAATTAATTAGAAGAATTCATTTCACATAATGTAATTGTTTTGTTTTGTCTATTTATATCTTTATTGTCACCTTGTTCATTTTTCACTAAAAAGTATTTTAAATAGGTTAACATTTAAACGTTTTAATATTTATAATATGATATTAAACAATCATCATTACATTAAGAATGATCATTACTTCATAGTGTTACAAATAGTCTTCAAGTTTTTGTTTGTTTGTGAAACATTATTAGTCCTCTTTTTTCACGAGAAAAATTCTCTTTATATTCAAAAGGATATAAGAATTTACACATGGTATAACTATTAATCAAAAGCGATATGATGTGGCAACTTATGTTCACAATATAACATAACATCCATCCAAAGTCATTCTATCATAGAATCTGAAGGAGAAACTACAACCAAGAACAATAGAATCTGTGCTAAAAAACATCAGCTTTCTTGAGAACTTTGCTTCAGAGATTCAGTAGTATTGGAGGTCCCTCGTTGCCATCCTCCCATCGGGAATATCTTAAAAGTCCAAGGGGCAGGGAAAAAGCCTGTTTTGACAAGATGTCCGCATCTTTGTAGATATGTGAGACAGAGAGATTCTTTACAAGTCTTGTAGCTTCTAGTGTTCTTTCTTTCCAGCACTCCAGTGCAGTCGCCTGTAGATCAACTTTTTCGTTGATCCAATCAATGATGACTTTGGAGTCTCCTAGAAGAAGCAGCTCATTGATATTCCGTCTATGAGCCAAGATGAGGGATGCCCACACCCCCATAAGTTCTGCCTTTGTATTTGTGCCTTGCCCATAGTTGAGGGTCCAACGGATAGATGAGTGGGAGTTTATGAGGATTCCCCCCCCCGCCCCACAGAGATTTCCTCCTTGTTATGTAGCTTCGTCAAACCAGGCGATGAATCTGTCTGATGGAAGAGTTGTGGTAGTTCTGCGAGTAGGAGGATCTTTTTCTTGTATGACTAGAGCGTCCATCGCTGTTAATATGTTTTTGGTCACCAGGTGGATCGAGGGGGACCTTTCTTCAAATAAGGTAGCATTCCTCGCCATCCATATATTCCAACATAGAGTGGCTGATAGCGTTGGATAGTTTTGGTGTCTAGAGAACCAAATACTGAAACAATGTTTCACCAAGGTTCCAGTCTAGTTATTGGATAGATTCAAAGTTGTTGTGACAAGTATCCAAACTTCTCGGGTGAATTTTCATTTCACAAATAGATGTAGAGTAGTTTCTCTATCCATCTTGCACAATATGCACTGATTGGGTCCCACCCAGCCACGACTTTGGAGGTTATCCCACACTAGGATTTTGTTCTGTGCCAATAACCCGAAGAATAATTTAATTTTCAGTGGGCAATTCCATTTCCACAGTTGTTTTCTCCATGTCTCATCATGGTTTTTCCAGATCAGCTCTGCAATCGCTTGGCAAACGTTTTTAATAGAGAGAATTCCAGTTTTGTCCCCTCTAGTCCTTCTCAACGAGACTATAATAATGAGTTTGCATG
>JASDQU010587682.1:93294-140628 GCA_032191745.1 Picea mariana | reverse complement strand
CAAATGAAATTGAACCCTTGCTCCACTTAGAAATCCTTGATGGTGATGATGATGGTTGTTAAGTTGCCTCCACAGTGATTGAGGAAGACCACAAACCCTTCTCCTTCCTTCTCCACAAGCAAAAAATTAGAAATGACAAAAAAAAACCCAAAATTCGGCCTTATGCCCCACGGGTCCCTGCGTCCGGCGACTTTTTGGGAAAAAGTCGTCGACTTTTAGTAAAAGTTGCGACTTTTTCAAAATCATAAAAATCGCGACTTTTAAGGGAGTAAAAATCGGGAGGGGGAAAAAGTCGCGACTTTTTCAAAAAGTCGCGAAAAATCGACGATTTTTTCAACATTGATTTATACTGCTCTTCCTTAGCTGTCTGGGCCAACTTCTCTTTCTGGAGGCTAAAAACTAAATATTAATTATTTTCTTTAGTCGACTTGTCTTCTAGGGTTATGTCCAATGCTTTATGGTTTCTTCTTGCTTACCGGAATATTCTATTCTTGTCAGGGTTACACGTGGAGGTTTAATACCTCCCGCATCTACCATAATATCAACATGTAGTACGTCTGTTGAGAGAGTTTACTTAGTAGATATGCTTTTTAAGGAGCCAAGTGATTTGGGAAAAGAAAAATGTTGTGTTGAACATGACTCACGAGAAGCCGATGTATTATTAAAGAATCTAGCTAAACATTGTATTGAATCGAGAATAACAGTGGAGTCAACCTAATCTTCCCATAATTTTTTTTTGTAAGAGAATCAAATTTCAAGATCCGATTTTCCAACCTCAAATTGTGCTAAAAAAACATGTTTAAGATTAACTATATAAAAAATCTTGATTTTGCCAAACAGTGCAAGTCTTACTTCTTATGACAAGTTTTATTTTGTTGTTGATGATATGGAAAATTTACCTAAGGCATCTCTCTATTAAGCGTGTTAAGAAATTGATTTGAGTAGAGAGTAGCATATTTTTTGATCTAACAAACCACACAACTTAACAAAATAGTTTGCCTTTTCCATATGCTTGTGAAAATCATAGGTAAATTGCTAGAAACAACCATATTAGATGGAGCATATTTAATCTAATACTCTAATTTGTATTTAAATAAATAGGTTTCACCAAGCCCAATCCCATTTAATTGGATTTTAATTGATTCCAACAAACTCTTAATGCTTTTTTAGGTAGGATAACTTTTTTTAAGAGAAACAAAACTCTATATTACTAGGTTGTGGGACCCAGTGTACAACCAGTTGATTTGGCACAATTGGAGAGAGATAATCTTTCATTCTCTAGTGCAGGATTTGTTGTAAATGGATTGTTCCTTAGGTCATTATCCTAGATGAGTTTGGTGCCCACACTTTGTGTTTTGACACCATATTCAAATTTGTCTCATTTCTCTACGGGTCTTCACTTTGGGTGATTCAGTGGTAGATTGGGAGAGGTATCCATACTTGGCTCTTCGTTCCTTAGATCAGATTGCCTCTATTGATCTCCCATGGTGAAGATAATGCTAGTTCGCAGAGGCTTCTTTGCTTCTTTGGTCCATCAACATCTGTATCAAGCATCTTGCCCTCTTTAGAGGTTCTTTAGACACCCTAGCCATCTCCTTCCTTCAAAAGGTCATTAGAGAAGACATATATTGATAATTGAATTAGGTCACTTGGATCTCCCCCACAAGCCTCTTGGCCTCAAGATGGCCTTTTGCTTTGGGCATTTCTGCAATTGATGGATGACCTTGTTGTTTGTCTCGACTACATTCAATATCATTGCTCACATAGCCTTAGGCTCCCTCTCCCACTCGACAAGTTGAAGGTCTATTCTCACCAGCTAAATGTTGAGTCCGATCACCACATCCCATAGATAGATAGGATATGTTAGTTGTGTTGTCTATAGGAGGCTGAGACAAACGTGCACTTCATCTTTAAATGTCCCATATATTATGGGATCTAGGTGAGATATCGTTGTTTATACCAAGATTTAAGAGGACTCCTTGCTATGTTTTTACGCCATTCAAGGGCGATTACTTGTAGACGATAGACCTTATGATACTTATCTAAGCCCAGTTCTACGAGGTTGATCACTTCTTTCTTCTAGCCTTTCTTGGTGATTGGGATTTTTAAGTGCCTTGCATATACTCCAACCATGGATTCAAAGGACAGTGGGTTGGTGCGATAGTTTACAGTCTCCCTTTCTGTTAATGAAAGACGCACTTGCACGAGGTCATAGAAATGCACCTGCTCCAATTGATTCCAACGCAAGATCATCTCCCATTCTAGATCGAGCAGTTAGGTGACCATTACTAGATTCCTCTCTTTGGCCTTGAATGTTACGAGAGCTTCATTTGATAGCACTTGGGCTAGCCCAGGATTACCTAGCGAAGTCCACTCAATCAAGGATATTCCCCAGAGGATATCATTAGTCTTTGCATTGGTACATTCATGATTATTGTTGACGATGGAGATAGCTCCTCTTCCACTTCTACCTCTACTTATGGTGCAAAGATGTGGTCCTCTTTTTTTCACCTCCCTTTGCATAATGATTTACCTATCTTTAGTTGTTAGGAACTTGCCCTATGGGTTCACCCCTTTATGCTCTCTACTTTTATTGTTATTTTCATTCGTATTTCTTTCATTACTTAGGAGGTGGCTTGGGCACTCCTGAATCCCACATTGTTATGGTGGATTTTTGTACTCTCTAGTCCCATCGAACTATTTTGGTCACTTGTGGATATTAATAATAGTATCTTCTCTATTATTAAATAGAATGCAGTTCAGTGCCAGCAGAAAACAGTTTACAGTTAAGTTGTTATTCTAAAAGGTGCGGCTTAATCTCATCTAATAGTATTCTTCCTATAAAATCCTGTTTGCTCCAGAGTTTATTGGTGACCCAATATCGCAAGGTTCTGTCCATATTCTTTCAAAGCTTCATCTTGATTTCTGCCTTTTTTTTCCAGAGACTACTTTTTTAGAGGGACCGTTGAGTCCATACCAAGCAAAAGATCATTTTCATCCAGAGTTTTGTCCAGACTCCTCTTTTTTCTCCAGGCAAGGCTCCCCCATTATTAGTGTTCACCCTCTGCTTGAGTGGTGAGAGTCCTCTGAGTAGGGTGGGTTGTACACTGGGTTATGCTGAGCTTCCATGATTGGTTGAGCTGTGTTACCTTCTGGAACTGAGTGCTCCTGCTCTACTATTGAATGCTTTTCTTTGCTTTTTGTGCCCCCTTGGTTTCTTCTAGAACCTTGAAGGATTTGTCTTGCTTCAGATCAGCTTAAATGATGCCATTCACATTTTCCTTGTCTTATTCGCATCACCTTTTCCCCCTTTGTAATCCAGCTATCTTCCTGAAGTTCTTGTTGTTCTAGCTTTGGACATCATCTTGCCAAATGGGCATGCTTGAAACAATCATACATTTAAAGGGTATATTTTCAATATCAGGGAAAATTTTAGGGGCTAAATTTCGCCCATGGGCTAATTTTCCATGTTTTTTCCCAAAAAAGATTCGCCATTCTAAAAATGATTCGCCCAAATTCTATAGGACAAAATTATTTTACCTTAAAAATTGCCAAAATTTTATAAAAACTATATACAATCCTTAAAAATTTGAATATTTTAATAAAAATATCGCTAGACATTTATAGTTAACATATAAAGGACCAGTAAGATTCGCCAATGTTTCTACATTTCAAAATAAATTTCCATCCTTAAAATTATCCCTGATTTTCATTGCCCAGAACTTGTTTCCAAGCATGGCCCTTAAGAGTCTTTGAGGCTAGAAGTTCATTCTCTATTTTTCTGAATCCAAGTCAACACATATTCTGGCATATTGAGCTAGGTTCCCATCTTTAGTTACCTGAGAGATTATGATTAAAACTGCCAAGGGAGTTGACTCAAACACAGATTCATATCATAATTCTAATAGCATCTCGTTAGCATAATCCAAACTGGAATAGTTTGGACTCTGGAGTGTCAACCATAGAGCCAGGTCCAAACTGGGACTATGCTATGAATGTTTTTCTAATTATTGTATAATACATCATACGGTCTGTGTAAAGAAAAAACTAGTGTGTAGAGACAGAGATCCTGCCAGTAAGACATGGGGTTGAGGGGAATACAATCAAACAGTCTCTATTCATTCTCAAAAGGAGAGTATAAAAGAGAAAAAATGACAAAAGGAGGATGGTGGCAAACAAAGATATATAATAGAACTTTGCAAGATATCAAAGAATTATATTTGCAATAATGCAAATATAAGAAGCAATCAACATTTATAACATAAAGAAACATTGAGAAGGAGAAGTTTACATTGTAGATAAAATCGACTCAACACCCTAAGGAAATCCTGGTGAAGCTAGTGAGTTAAAAACTGAAGCTGAGGTGGATTATTGATGGGTCTCTCAATTTGTGCTTGGAAGATCTGTTGAGAAGTTCTATAATCGTAGTACATTGTATTTTTCTTTTCATATCTTTCTACAGTGTCATAAATTGGAGCAAATAGATGAAACCCTTCTATTCCTTCAACACAAAATAAATATTCATTTTGGTTAGAGAAAATATGGGAATCAGAAGCTAAAGTTAAGGGTATAAGGTGTCTTCTTAGAGCATAAGTTCATTGTTCATTTTTTGTGTAACAAGTTACCAATTCTTATGGACTTCTAATAAATTTCCCTAACATTAGTTACAAAGAGTTGTCACTAGGGGGGGAAATTGATGTCGATTTTGAGATTCTGTGCAGGCAATGGAGTTACTTTTATATAGGGGTCTGCCCTTGGAACCTGTCAGAGGTGTCAGCCCTTGAAACCTTGAGGGCTTTTTAGAATTCAGATACAAATGGATCAGTTCAAGAGCATGGATCTAACCAATCTTCTCAGGTATTGATCATATAAATATAGAGATTATACCCCATTTACCATAGATCCTTCGAGTCCTTTGTTCTCTTCCTACTTGGGTCACGAAGGCACATTTTTTTATTTAATGTGGTACTAACAGTTTTTCCCTTATTAGGTAACTCAACTTATTCTTTATGGTTCCAACTTCCAACCACTAGGGGTATGAGGTGTTTTCTTAGAACGTAAGTTCATTGTTAGTCACTTGCAGCTCATGACTAATAACTCATGTAAGGTCAGCTTTTCCAAGTTGTGGTTGGAGCCATAGAGGTTAACTTCTGTTTCACCAATGCATTTCTCTAATGTATAATAAATAATTATAGGAAATGTGAAGAGCATCTAACTGGAGTATTTTACACACATACCATTATATTGTTTACGTGAGTTACATTTGATAAATCTAGAGAATGAAATGAAAGCATATGAAAAATTGGGTATTTATCGAGCATGGAGGATACTTGTGTGCAAAATGGTAATTGACCTGGCTTGAGCCATCTCTTTCAAGCCCTCTTTGAAATAAGCATTGATAAAGAAAAATGGGTAATGGTCTTTGGTCATAGATAACATCAATATAAAGTCTTTACATTATATCGGTGTGCATACATACATTCTTTTTTCAGCCAATGGAATTTTGAATTATTCAACAAAGGTTATTATTGTAAAAATGTAAAATGGAAAAATGGTCCATTAGATATCCGATGTCTCTAGTGTGCAATTTGGGCTTTGTTTTCTATTTAAGCAAATCTTGTTGGAAAGTCCTGCTTGTTCTTCTGCTTCCATTTAAAGAATATTCAAATCATTAAATACCCTGAGCAGTGGACTCAAATATGTGGGGATAAAGTTTCCATATGGCTTATTTATGTAAAGGAAAAATCAGACTAGATGTTAGTTTTCATCATCAAAACTAGAATGTCCATCCTTCTGGCTCCTGAATTGTAGATTCCAAGAATCTCATTGCAGGTAGGAACTAGAAAACACACTCTGCATTGTTTGGTTTCCTGTTAACTAGAAGTATGGTCTCCACTATTTTTGGTATGATGTTATTTAGATATTATTTGTTACCTTCTCTATGCCAACTACTATAGATGTAAGAGGAAAAATCTTTTGATGGTTGGAAATCATTTTTTTTAATCGAGCTAAAGAGTTGCAACTATGTTTCTTGTCATTGTAGAATGAAGCTGTCTTAAGGGCATGTGCTGGACCACTTCCTGAAGGAGTTACACCGCCTCCAGAATCTAAAAAGAAAAGTGGAGATGTGAAAGACTCTGTGGCCAAGTCATAAGCATATGCAAATATGCAACAATATGAGATATTTTTTTATGGGATATAAGGAAATTATCTATCTCATGTGTTGGATTTTTCTGTATCCTCATTTATGGGCTTGTGATAATAGCTATGGATATACTTATTCTCTTGATTCGGATGAAATGGCACCTTTGTATAGCTGTTGAGGTACAAATTTTTGGCCTTGAAGGATGATGGTCAGTGGTGCTATCATTGTTTTTAAATGACGAATTTACCATGCTCTTTGGTTCTTGACATGAGTTTTATAATTAAGGAGTTTTTAGTATCATGCTTATTCTATCTTTTCATTTTCCTGCAAGCTCTAATGACTTCTGCAACTCTTTTGACTAGCAAACACTGCACTTCAATTTTTGTAGTAATCAGGATATGTGATGTCAGATTGGGAACCATTTTGTCTTGAATCTTTCTCAATTGGTCGAGCCGTCAATTTCTTTTATTCAATTCACAGACAAGAAAATTACTCTTCAAAGTATTGTTGAGCTATCTCAACCATTTCGCTATTTGTATTATTTTCTGTAGTTACTTTTGAGCTTATGTTTTCATTATTGTATTTTTGGTAATGTGCATGTAAGTTGTAAAATGCAATCATCCAATACTACTATGGTTACATGTATAAAACTCACACACAAGTTTACTGGGCTTAGAACGGGGTGGCAAAAGATTATTGACCTGAAAAAAAACATGCATCTACTTTGACATGGATTTTGTTGTGTGTGAGCTGGCAAAGATCAGGGATCAAACTTAATCTTCTACTTATTTGGCTCCTACATTCTTGCCATGGCTTGAGAGGTCCACAACCTTCCCGTGTTCTTTGTTTTTACAGGTACTCCAAGATCTTATAATTGCATGCTTTCTAATACAAGAACACAATTATTCAACGGGTAGTCTTTATACCATGGGGGTAGAATCTCCTTTGTATTGTTCCTGTAAACTATTCCCGTAGTTGAATGGAAGGCCAGCTAGAAGAATCACGTTGGATACATACTATTGCCTCCGTGTGTAGGCTTGATAGTTCATATGAATTAAAATCGTGATCTTTTGTTGGCCCGTCAAATTTGTTGAGTCTAGAAATGGGCTTCAAGGCTCGAGTGCACGCATCCTTCATATCTCCATTCAACGTGTCAAGTGCCGTGCATGATGCATCCTTCATCTCTTCATTCAGTGTGTCAAAGTGCCACTAAAGTGAGTAATACTATTTTGACCCAACTTTTAAGCGGTCTGATTAATAGGAATTGACGTGGGGATTTAAGGTTGGAATTGCATGTATTTCTCCATCATTTGCTGCAATATAAAAGTCACATCATGTATAAATTTGATTTATAGTTTTTGTACTTCATTTGGTCATGCAATTCTTGCATAAGAAGTTGATTGAATTTTTACTATTTAGACATAAAAATCACACCATGTATAAATTTATAGTTTTTTACTTCATTTTGTCATGCAATTGTTGCATAAGAAGTTGAATGTACTATTTAGATAACTCTTAATGTCTTGTTTCTTTCTCATATGAAGCTACCTTTTACAAAATTTTAATATCTTTTTGGGATAAATTATAATAAAATAGATAACATTATTATAGATTATATTATATTGTAGCGACTTGAATATAATATTAGATAAAAAATTATTAAATTTATAAATAGTGATATGATAAAATAGGGCAATCTTTTCTCATTTTTTTTTTATAAAATAATAATATTGCAAAAAGAATAAAGGTGAAAAAATGATTTCAGAGATTCCCTATTCCCTATTTCTTTTCGTTGACAAAATGTTGTTTACGAATTACATGGATTAGATACTTACCAAGTTAGATTTACATTTGTGGTATTATAAATTTATGTTTGTGGTTGTTCCTATGCGATGTTGCAAGCTATTTTACTATAGTGAGATATCCCTATGTTGGGATTTCATTCCACACTAAGACCCCCCTTCTCCTTAAATATTTTCCAAATTCAGAACACATGAAGGCAATAATGAGTTCCAATTGCCACCATTCTTGTTGATGAGCCCATACAACTTTTCAAGTTATAATAAACTACATGTTTTGTCCTAGAATAAGAAAATTTGTGCTTATTTTATTTAAAGATTTATTGTCTTACATTAAGACATCGAAGGAACATATTAAACATGTAGAAAATTGCTAATCTTTCCAGAAGAAAACAAATTTTATTTGTAAAAGCGTAATTCTAGCAAAATTCTTAAGAATGTTTCTAAGAAAAAGGACTTCTCTATTACAATACCATCTTTGATTCATAAAGAATTTTGTGTGAATTGTAACCCTTTTATCCCACCAACTTAAGACAAATTCTTTGTAATGGAGCCAAAAAAACAAACCAATATTTTCAAAAATGAACCCAACTACGTCCTTGACTCCAACATTAATGACTTGAGGTATTTAAAAAAAAATTGTTATTCAATGCATTGTGTTCATAATTAGGATTGAAGTTGTGCTTATGTAATATCAATGTCCAACCGCATTAAAAGGTAGAATCTTTGTTTTCAAGAATGTTCGAGTGTTGCATATGGTTATAAGGGAATGCTTATTACAATGCATCTGTTAGCTTAGTGACATTAGTATTTATTGGAAAACAATTTTTTAGTCAAGAAAAATCTTGATAATGTTAAGTACCATTTTCAAACAAAAACCTTAGTTCATTAGAACAGGCTAAAGTAGTTTGAGAAATTTAAGTTTTTGATTTCATATACTACATAAGAAGATAAAAAAGGAACTATTGTTGATGCGCTTTGCTGTAGAGATAATGAGGCCACCACAAGTTCTATTTATGTTCCATTTCATATTAGATGATGAAGTTAGTGATCCATATGTCAATACTCTCACTCACCATCTTCCAAATTCAAGATACAAATCTTGAAAGAAGCCCATGATTAGCCATAAATATAATAGTTGCATCTCTCACTCACCATCTTCCAAATTCAAGATACAAATCTTGAAAGAAGCCCATGATTACCCATATACAAGATAAGTTGGTCTTTGAAAAATCCACTAAAATATAATATTATATTTTTTGAAAAGAAATGAAAAATCAAGTGCTAAGTATGTGGTGGGATGCAATAGTGGAATGCAATACTAGGAAAAGGAACAAAGAGAAAATGCTACATTAGTCCTTGATTGTTACAACCCTTACATGTTCTTAAGCAAAAGTGCGAATAGATTTCTATGGTTCTCTTGATGAATTACCAATATTAGATGGAAACTATTAAATATTTGTTGAAGCCAATCTTTTAACCAAGCAGAAATCTTACACACCCAAGCAAATTTTAGACACATCTAACATGAACATATATAAATTACTTAGATTTCAAAAACTAAATTACTTAGATTTCAAAAACTAATTATGAGTGATTGAGGTACTAAGTTTTAAATAATTTTTGGAAAGAATTATGTCAAAATATGGGTATATCACTTACCATGAGTTTGGCTCATCATACATAAATAGAGTGAGAGACTAAAATAATCAACAAATTCCTAGAGGTAATTTGAGACACTTATCGACAAATAAATAAAATACGAATCTAATGGTAATGTTTCATAGGTTAGTGGTATAATACAATGTATTATAAATCAATTAAAATGATTCTCTTTATTAGCTTTTGTGTTCATGAACCTTCTAAAATTTTGGGTTTTTACAATCGTATGTAACTAACTAACAACCGAACCCAACAAGACTAAAATGAATTGCAATGAATTTGCTTATAAGGCAAATGGTTATTAACCATGTTGCATGCAAGTAAATAAAACCCAACTCAACTTACTTAAATGACCCTAACATTGAAATTGAGTTTTAGGACTTGTTACCCCCTCAGACTAGGGGTAACTGAAGAGATCATGTCTCGAGGCCCACATGTAGTAGACATGGAGTGCCGAGAGCTAGATTGACTAGCATAGCCCTGCAAGGGCCCTTCTATTCATTGATGTGCCACCATACATCACCAGCAACAGAGCAACGCCCATCACACCGGCTTGGCCCCAGGTGGTCGTAGATCTTGCTTCATGAGGTAATAAGTCTGGTATCATGGTAAGCGACACTCTAATAATTGAAGTATTTGAATATGTTGCAAATAATTCTCTCTTCATTAGAGAACAATGGCTTGGAAATTATACCTTTTGCCTTATTTAGCCTTGGTGGGTGTCATTACGTCCTAGAAAGTTGATCACCCTCTGGAATGGGGTGCTACTGAGGGTTCCTTGAAGAGTCATCGTACCATTCCCAATCATACTTATCACTTTCTATACTCATCCATTTTGTCTCGTTATCTTTTGGTATTTTTCGAGTTCACTGACCCAAGAAGGGATTGTTCCTCATTTCATGGGAAGAAGACGTTGAAGGCCCAAAGGAAAATGTAGTCGACAAAATATAAAATCCAATAAAAAAAGTTCCACATGCTCGACCAAGGATCTTGAGAAAAATGAAATGCTTCTTGAAAAAATGAGGGACCCGTAAGATAAATAACTAATTAATCATACCAACCAAGGTAGAGCATACATGGGCTTTGTTTTTATTGCTTAGTTTAGTGCCCCATATGTCTTCAACTTGGGAAAGCATAACCAAGTGTAAGCAAGGTAGAACGTGTGTGGGATTTTTTTTATTGCTTAGTTTAGTGCCCCCAAATGTCTTCAAATTGGAAACACTTTAATAAATTAATGGCAAAAGGGCTTGGAAAAATGTTGCATCGCGGACGAAAGGCAACACACCCTCTACAAAAGAACCCATAAATGAGACAATACAAAGCCTTGTATGTCATGAACCCCATGCCCAAAAGTCTTACCCCACTCCACCTCATATTTACACATGGCTTAGCTAGGTTTCCCTTGGGAAACACCTTTGACTTGGGGATTGATTGACCCAATAGGATGCCTTGACAACTCTCCCACACCTAAATTTGACAACTTGTATAAGGTATTTGAGCATTTGTTTAGTTTGAAGGGGGGGGGTGTTGATGCACATGTTTGGGTGGTTCTATTATCAGATGTGGCTTACTTGGCATGATTCTTGTGACTTATGGACCCTTGGAGGGCACATCCATTTGTCTTTGCAGGACCTTGCCTGATGGGCATGTTTCATGAGGAGACACTTGTGTTTGGACCTTCATGGTGGGATTTGGAGCCCAAGGATGGATGAAGAAACCCCATGTCTAGGGAAAGATTGTGATCACCATTGCACATTGAATAAGAAGGTTATTGCCTTTGGACACACTCTGGTAGGGCTGGACGATGAGTTCCCACCCCCTCCCACCAAGACGTTGGCCTTTGAAGGCTTGAACATCACCTACCTAGCTTTTGACGTCATGGAGGAGGTTAGGGATGTTAAATTTAGAGTAGCTATTAAGTTCTTTTCAATTTACTAGAAAATAATAGCATAAGCAGGATCACTAAAAGATACACAATCACAAGGTACACAACATTTATCCTGGGAAACCCTCATGGGGGAGAAAACCCAACAAACACTTCCTTAATATAGATTGCCAATACAATGCCAAGACAATAAACCAAACATAAGAGAATATCCAACATTGAGCAATGCGCCTCTCTCTTCCTTCTTCCGACAACTGGCAATTGCAACTTCCTTCAAACTTGCACACTAGATGAGTGACTTAAGTGAGTGTGAGAATGAGGCATCGTCCTCTCTTATTTATACTATCTCATAAGCACTAGGGTTGTGTCTCTTCACCAATTTGAGCCGACTTCTTCAATTAGTGGCTAAAACCACTTTAATTAGCCCTAGGGGTCGACTTCTCAATTATCCTCATACAATTAGGGTTTAACCAATCCACAAAAGGGGATTTGGTCATATACAAAGCCTGACATGATCAATCCACAAAAGGGGATTTGGTCATATACAAAGTCCGACATGATCAATCCACAAAAGGGGATCGATCCATAAGATAATAACTCAATAATAAGTAGAATATTCTTCACAGTTACAATATTTCAACACTCCCCCTTAACAAGAAGGGTATTCTACAATAAAACATCATCAAGAGAGAGAGAGAGGGAAACAACATCATCAACATCTGGAACACTGATCGACACATCTATAAATCATCGGAAGTTTTTCTCATCATCAATAACATTGTCGTTCACAACATGGAGCTGTAATAGTATCATCATCGTCATTCACAGCATGGAGCTGGAATAATATCATCATTCACAGCATGGAGATGGAATGGCATCATCATCACTATTCTTTGCATCAACATCAATTAGTATAACACTAATACAACATCATCAATCAGTACAAGACTGATACATCATCATCAACATCTTCAGCATGAAGATGAAGTAGCAACATCATCATCATCTTCAGCATGAAGCTGAAGTAGCATCATCATCGTCATCTTCAGTATGAAGTTGAAGTAGCATCATCATTATCATCTTCAACATGAAGCTGAAGCATCAACATCAATAACATGAATCTAGAATAATAATATCACCAACATGATGCTGGTACACCAACATCAACAACACACGGCTGATACAACAACATCATCAACACAAGGTTGAGATAACAACATCATCAACATCATCAACACGAGGCTGAGATAACAACATCATCAACATGAGGCTGAGATGACAACATCATCAACATGAGGCTGAGATAACAACATCATCACAACACGAGGCTAGAGCAACAACATCATCACAACACGAGGCCGGAGCAGCAACATCATCACAACACATAGTTGGAACAACAACATCATCATCATATAGCAACATAATGAGGTAGGTGTAACAACATTTTGTGGTACTCTGACAGTCCCTAGGGATCTTCCCAGGGATCATAAGATTCCCTAGGATATAAAATCCTAACAGAGCTACCATGTGGTACTCTGACAGACCGTCCTTACCATACCTTCAGGATCTTCCCATGAATCGTAAGATTCCCTAGGATTATAAAAATCCTAATGAAACTACTACTACTAACCACAATTGGCATATACATGCACATGTACTCTAACAGACCGTCCTTACCGGACCTTCAGGATTTGTCCAGGGATGATCAATCCCCTAGGATATAAAATCCTAACTGAGCTACCCGTTGTAGGTTAGAATACCATAGTATCATCAACATCACTCCCCCTTTCAAGGGAGGTCCTTTCAGACTATACCTAGCTTGTCTTGAAAGTATTCAAACTTTACATGAGACAGAGGCTTGGTCAACACATCTGCAACCTGCTCATTTGTGCCAACATATTGGAGATTTGCAACTCCTCTCTGCACCATATCACAAATGTAGTGATACCGGATTTCTATGTGCTTCGACTTATCATGGAACACATGGTTCTCCATCATCTTTATGCAACTCTGGTTATCACATAGAATCACGGTTGCTTCCATCTCTAGATCCAATAGACCTGTCAACAACTTCCAAAGCCATATGGATTCACAACTAGCAGAACATGCAACAATGTATTCTGCTTCTGTCGTGCTGAGAGAAATATTGGATTGCTTCCTTCTTTGCTATGAAGTCATGGTTGACCCTAGACTGAAACAACATCCTGAAGTGCTCTTTCTATCAGAAACACTTCCAGCTCAATCTGAATCAATATAACCAATCAGTCTGAGGTCAAGATCTCCATTATAACATAGACCAAAGTCCAACGTACCCTTAAGGTATCTCATCACATGTTTTGCAACATTAAGATGAACATGTCTGGGCTCTACTAGATACTCACTCAAGGTGTTCACAACAAAACATATATCTGGCTTAGTATTCGTCAGATATATTAACGAATCAATAATCTGTTTGTACAGAGTAGCATCAACCAATTCCGATGAAGTATCAACCAAGAGTTTCAACTTTGTTTCCATGGGTGTGTTCATGGATTTACATTCCAACATATCAAACCTCTTCAATATTTCAACTGCATACCTCCTTTGGTTAAGGAAGATCTTCTCTGGGCTCTGCCAAACTTCAAGACCTAAGAAATAATGCATTAGGTCTTTCATCTCAAACTCTTCTTGTAATATGTGATGAGATTTTCTTCATATGTCAAGAATACATCATCTACATATAGTAGAAACATCACTAGCTCATCATTCATAACCTTGAAGTAAAGGTTAGAATCAACTTTACTCTTGGTAAAGCCCAAGCTCATCAGGAAACTATCAATTCTGCCATACCAAGCTCTAGGAGCTTTCTTCAACATGTACAAAGCTTCCTTCAACCTGCAGACATGAGTCTTTATATCTTCAACTTCAAACCAAATTTTCACATTACATTGTACCATCCTGGTACACTTTCTCAACTCCAACTTAATATGCACAATCATGTACTAGCTCTATGTGATTTCCGTAAAGCACTCATTGCCTGAGAGTATTTCCTCTACTCTCTTTGCAACTGTTCCTCTAGAACTGGGATTCTGCACTTGCAGCTGCTCCAAAGCTAAGAATGGATGCTCCATTCTCACTATGACTGCTGAAATATGAGAGCAACTCCTCTACTTCATCACAATAACAACTTCATTTGAACTGAGAGTGGTTCAATAAATGATACTGAAGGTAGCTCTTCTTCTTTCATGGAGGTAACTCTATCTGCCATTGTAGTCATGTCTTCATGACCCAACTAATGCACTACACCAAATTGCACTGGAGATAACTCAATCTCAAATATAGGGATTTCTCCCTTTGAATCTCATACTGTCATGGTTGTCTTCATAAATACTAGAACTATTTTTTCAATTACTAGAGTAAGTGTCTCGTCATAGTCTTCTCCCTCTTGCTGGGAGAATCCTCTGGACACAAATCGGGCTTGTACATCTTTATATTGTTATCTACATCATGCTTGATTTGTTATATCAATCTTGGAAGTAAACACTGACTTCCCTTATAGTCTTACGAAAAAATTCATATCCCAATCTTTCTAACTGGATTCCTTCTCTGTCACTGAAACAAGGGAATCTTCCTAGGAGATTTCATATCTCTTAGAAGTCTCTGAAGCTATGATCTAGTCTTCTCATGGAATTATTGGAGGCAACGAAAAACGTGGAGGTAACCATCGGGGGCTGAAGGGGGATGTCACCACAATAGAGCCACCATAGTAGCCACCATAGTAGGTCATCGTACACAATAGAGCCACCACAATAATAAGGCACGGGCCAACTGTTGCAACAAGGAAGCCACCAACCATCGCCAAGATAGCAGCCACCAATGAGACATGATGCATGTTGATGGGTAGCCACCGGGCCTTGGGAAGGCCATGTGGGGTAGTTGGGTAGACCGTAGAAAGATCAAGCAGCCCCAGATAGACCTCGAGCAACATAACAAGGTTATGGGAAGCCTTGGGTAGAAGGTTTAGGTAGCACGCAGCGATCGACAGAGACTAGGTAGCAAAAAAATTATGTTAGGTAGTGGAAGAATTCTAGGTAGCTAGTATGGAGATCTCAGATAGGTGAAGAAGGAATTTCACTTAGAGATCTAGGCCATGAGAGACCACATGGGGGAAAAGAAGGAATTTTCCTCATGTGCCTAAGTCATCCAATTTGTAGCAATGAAGGACTTTTTCTCAAGTCCTTGAGTCATGAAGGACTATAAATCAAAGAGATCTTAGATAGGTGAAGAAGGAATTTCATCTGGAGATCAAGGGATGACATATATATTGGAGTCAGTGGCTCATGGATAGAGAAAAGAAGGACTCTTTCCATAAGGAGATCTTAGCAAGTGGTGAAGAAGGACCTTCACCTATAGATATTTTCAATCCAAAGGAGAAGAGAATTCAACATGGTAGCAACAAACATATCTGGTAACTAGGACAAATATGAACAATAGATCTTAGCTCCAAGAGTTGTATGTATTTCTTTTCTCAAGGGATAGAAAACATGACAAGGACAGATGAGTTGTTCACTAGTTGGTCAAAGATGGATTTGGATCTACATGTTGAGATTGGCACCAATTCTATGTGTGTTTTAGAGGGAGTTGGGACAATCAGGTTCTAGATGGCCTCATGAGGCTCTCTAGTGGTGGTAGACGTGTTATATGTTTTGGAGATAAAAATGAATTCGATCTCATTTTTGATAATGGAGGACAATGGATACACCATTGCTTTCCAACATGGTTAGGATCTTATTTGGCTAAAGTGATCTGACATAGACTCAACTCAAGTTCTTGGTGTTAGAGAGATAAAGTTATATAGGTTGCAGGGCCAATCTGTAGGAGGATATAAGGAGAAATTAAATCATGGATTGATGCCAGTGACAGAGGATGAGGAGTTGGAGGCTCCTAAGGGTGACTAGAGTTCTCATACTTCCAGTGTGAGGAGTCAACCTTTAGATGGTAAGAGGGAGTTAGTCCCATCCAGTTCTTTCATGAGACTTATTTTGTATGAGATGACATTTATGGATGCTCAGGAGAAGGAGGCAACTCCTATGAGTACAAACATGGAGAGAGGGCCTTCAAAGAAGTTTTCATACTTCAGGGAACTAATGTGTAGCGTCATCAATTATGAGACTTTTTGTTTTTAGGGAGGAGATGACCAACAAGGTTAGAGTGATGCCAGTGTGTAGGACGATGTGTGCGAAATTGTACCACATTCGGAGTGAGAACAAGTTCCAGGTGGCTCTTTGAGAAGTATCTTCCTTGCTAAGAGGGAGTGTTGATGTTTGTAGCATCGGAAAAGTACTTCCACATCAATTTTGTGTGTAACATGTGGAAGTCATCCTTAATGCCTCTCAAGACTTAGGAGATTCACTTTAATAAAGTGATTATTAAAGTGAATGAACTTTTATAATTAATAGAGTTTAATTTAAGTCAAATTCCTAAGTATTTGGAATTAGTGAGTTAAATTAAATTCTAGCCATTAGATCATAAAGTGAAGGTGATATCTAATCTCATCCATTGGTCACTTTGGAGATCTAAGGGTTTGGATTTCGAGTAAACTAAAGATTGTAAAAGGTGGCCTAGGTGAGAGGAGAAGACACACATAGAGTGATATAGTGATATCTCACTGATTGGGCAGAGAAGGAATTTCATCCAAGTGTGAAGGGGTAGGGTCCGAGGAAAGGAGCAAGGGGAAACAAAGGAGTAGAATCCGAAAAGATCGAAAGACAGATCTTGAGGTGTGTTAGGATAGACTATCTTGTTGTTTTGTGTTATTCCACAGATGGGCCATTATCCCAATATGGGAGCCCATATTTAATATTAATAAAATCATCACAGTTCTGGTTTTCCCTAAGAGATTTTTAAAGGGGTATTAACCCATAAAATTATGTGAGAAAATGTGTTTGGTTTCCCGTTGTGCTTTCACTGATTTATTCATTTAGATCATTAAAACTCAGTCGTGTTTATTATTCTGTAAATCTGCTTTTTAAAATTATTACATAAAGGGTTTGTTATGAAATAATTTACTAGGTGCTCGGTCTAAAATTTAATGAGCATATCTATGTAACCGTACTATATGCATATGAATAATGTGATTCACATTTATTTTATGAATAGAAACTATGATTTCTTTCCCTTAGAGAAAAAGAAAACTATAGCACTATTTCAAAAAGAATGATTAAAAGATATAATAAAAAGTTGTTCATGTATTTGAAGAGGTATTTTATAACACTTTCAATGACAAAGATTAAATAGATATAATAAAGAGTTATTCGTATATTATGAAGAGGTGTTTCAAAAAGAAAGATTAAAAGATATAATAACAAGTTCTTCATGTATTTGAAGAGGTGTTTTATAACACTTTCAATGACAAAGATTAAATAGATATAATAAAGAGTTATTCATATATTACGAAGAGGTGTTTCCTCTATATATTGATGTCTTAGGTTTTCCTATAACTTTGTAATACTTTGGAGCGGTGTGCCCATATATTTGACATTATTTGTGTATTTTGGCTATTATTTTATAGCTAGGTTTTCATATAACTTTGTAATACTAAGTGTCGTTCCAATATTGACGCACCCGCACTCCTCGGAGCACGTCTGCTTCCTCAAAACCTTCTTTCCTTCATGGCCCGAAGAACTCAAAGGTTCCTCTGATTCCCTATCGGGAACTTTCCTTACCCACAACAACTCTCCAATGGATCTCCCTTAATGATCGGGAAATCGGACCTCACGATTTCGCGAATCCTATGGTCGCGTGTCTTGTGCCTCACGATTCTCCGAAATCCGATGCGAGTCAACGTTGACTTTCTCCTCTGCTATCGGAGTTCTCCCTATCGGGAAATTTCTACTCGTGACGTCAACAAATGGAATTTCTGAACTCCGAACCCCGATGTGCCGATACTCCAATGCACATGTGCGGGTTGACTTTTCCACCTCCTATCACCTCTATTGGGATTTCGAAATTCATGGGATCGCGAATCTTGATGCCAAAGGATTCGGGACTTACCTTTTCCTGATCCCTGATATGGTATGCCACCTGTCTTCCACTAACCCTGACTGTGGCCCACACGATCCTTCCGTCGAGATATCGCGTTTCGCGATTCCAAGCGGCAAGTGTTTCCTGATCTCAGAAACCCTGATTCTCCGATCCCTGACTTCTCTAAATATCCTGACACGTGTCCCAAACAATGGACAGTTCTGAACCTGTCGGGATATCGCGGATCGTGATATCGAAATTCTCGTTGCAAAAGTTTGGAGTTTCGACTTGCGAATCCCCGATACACGATGCCACGTGTAGATCCGACGCCTCCTGTGGCACGGATCGACGGTTACGCTCCTCCTGAGCTTCGAACCTCTTCCACACTTACACTATAACCTCCATGCACCTCCGGGAGATCCAATGGCCCACAGAACTTCGCGAAACCTCCTCAAAGGATTTCGACCGTCCGCTCTTCCTTTTGTGAATCCACGAAATAAAGAAGTGTCTTCCCACTGGACTCGTTCACCTGCTCACCACCCTGCGATGCTTCCTTCGGAATTCCAATAGTAGCTTCCCTGCGCTTATCCTCCAGTGAATTCGAAGGCCTACTCCTCCTGAGTTTTTTTCCACGACTTCAGTCTTCTCGGTTACCTCTTGCACGCACTCCTTGCGACAACCCTTYGACCTCGACTGAGTGTTGAAGTCTCTCGACTCTGCGCACTCCTGCAGCAACAGTCCTTCGATGCTTCGCTCATAATCGCAACTMTGAGACTTCTCTCTGGCCTGCGCACTCCTTGCACGACACTGTTCCTAACTGCACCTTCGAAGAAATGAGAGCAAAAGCTAACTCTAATTGAACACTTCTGTCAACGCACTCCTTGCAGACAATTCAACTGCACTCCTTGCAGGAATTTTCTGGTTCAGTTAGAGAAATAGTTGAAACTCATTCACTCTTCTTCAGACTTCAACTCAACCATGAAAACACATACATAGCATATAGAAGAAAACATATAACTGGAAACAGACATCAATTGAGCATAACATCAATACACAGAGGAACAACACAAACCATGAAATTGAATCAATCTTCTTCTATTAATTCAAATGACTGTACATGGGTGTTCTTTACACAGTTCTCTGCATGCTCTTCTGCTTCTGAATTGATAATGTTACAATGTACAAATGAGGGTGTCTATATCCGTTTTCCCTCTTGGACTCTAAGCTATCAAATCTAGAATTAAATTCCTATCTACCAACATTAAATCTATTAAATGCCGACTATCTACCTAAAGGACGAGAGCTATCCGCTCAAGGTCCATTTCAATATACAAAGGCGCCTCCTCTTAAATGACTCATTTAAGATTTGCGCAACATTTTCCAAAGCATTTTCAAAAATTTGTGCTGGCTTATCCAGCTGTCTTCCGCTTCCGCGCTGGCTCGCTTGATGAGTCGGTGATGCTCCTGCATCATACTCCCTCGCTTGAAAAATTTCATGGGCTCCTGTCCATGAGCTCCTGCACGGTCTGTCCATGTTTCTGTATCACTGCTTCACTCTCCCAGCTGGAATCTTCCACTGGATGATTCTTCCACATGACCAGATACTCGAAGTATTCTTTCCTCCTGGTCTTCTTACCCACTCTCTTGTCCAGTATGCATTCCATCTGTGGCTTTTCCGCAACTGGCATCTGTTTCATCCACTGGATTACTGGCTCCTCAGCTCCAGTCTCTACTTCTCCAGCCCTGTATGGGTATAAATCTGCGACATTGAATATCAGAGATATTCCGATCCCATCTGGTAGCTCAATTTCATAATCATTTCCCCCGAACTTTCTCAAGACCTTGCATGGCCCGATTTTCTTCATTTTCATCTTGTTGTATGTTCCCCTCGGGAACCTTTCCTTCCTCAAGTGTGCCAGAACCAGATCACCAAATTCGAACTGAAGTTGTCTTTTCCGCTGGTCTACTCTGTGCTTGTACTCCTGACTTGAATCTTGCAGTCGCTGCTTCACTTGGCTGTGAAGTTCTTTCATTGCCTCAGAAAATTCTTTCGCACTAGCGCTGGTAGTAGCAGTCTGTTCTGAATCCATCAGTTCAGAAACTCCTCTCGGATGCATCCCATATACAAACTGAAATGGACTTTGGCCCGTGCTCCGATTCACTGAGTCGTTGTATGCAAACTCTGCCTGTGGTAATACATTGTCCCAACTGGTGTGGTGTTCTGTCACCAAGCTTCTTAGAAAGTCTCCCAGAGTTTTGTTGACCACTTCTGTTTGTCCATCCGTCTGTGGATGATAAGAAGAACTAAACATCAACTTAGTCCCCAGCTTCTTCCATAAGGTCCTCCAGAAATTCCCTATGAATTTTGTGTCTCTGTCCGAAACTATACTTTTCGGCAATCCATGAAGTCGAATGATCTCTTTGAAAAACAGATTTGCGATGTGAGTCGCATCGCTGGTTTTCTGGCATGGAATGAAGTGTGCCATCTTTGAAAACCTGTCCACTACCACAAAGATTGAATCAACACCTCTTTGTGTCCTCGGCAATCCCAATACAAAATCCATGCTAATCGCCTCCCATGGCCTCTCTGGTATGGGAAATGGCTGATAAAAACCTGCATTCTATTTCCTCCCCTTTGAATGCTGGCAAACTCTACATCTGTCAACGAATCTCTTGACATCTGCTTGCATCCCTGGCCAAAAATATGACTCATTCAACTTCGCGAATGTCTTGTCATGGCCAAAATGTCCTGCTAAGCCTCCACTGTGCTTCTCTTTCAACAGATTCTCCCTCATGGAGCATGTCGGAATACACAGTTGATTGCCTCTGAACAACAATCCCTCCTGGATCATATACTCTATCCAAGGACTCCTATCTCCGAGAATTGGATTCTCAGCTACTTCATACGCTTCTCCAAAATCTGCATCTCCTGCATACATGTCTCTGAGATTTTCAAAACCCAATGTTTTGACTCAGAATTCCTGCAACAACAAACACTTCCTGCTCAAAGCATCAGCCACTTTGTTAGCAGTACCCGAAATATGTTTAATCACAAATGTGAAATTCTGCATATACTCTACCCATTTTTCATGTTTCTGATTCAACTTCTCCTGTTGAGTCACAAACTGTAATGCATGATTATCACTGTACAATACAAATTCCTTCGGGATCAAGTAATGCCTCCATTTCTTCAGTGCCTGTATGATAGCATAAAATTCTTTATCATACGTGGAGTATTTTAGTTTCGCCTCATCCAGCTTCTCGCTGAAATATGCAACCGACCTGTCTTCTTGGCTTAAGACCGCTCCTATGGCAAATCCACTTGCATCACATTTCACCTGAAATGTTTTCTGGAAATCCGGCAACACCAACACTGGTTGTTTCGTGATCTTCCGCTTCAACAGATTGAAGCTCTTCTCAGCCTCTGCTGTCCAATGAAAAAACTTATGTCGCTTCTTTACTGTATCCATCATTGCTACGCTAATTCCACTAAAATTCCTGATGAATTTTCGGTAGAAACTAGCCAAACCATGAAAAATTCTCACCTCGAATACATTTCTCGGTGATGGCCAATTCTTGATCACTTCTATCTTATCTGGATCCATCCTCAACTCATTCGCTGAAATAACAAAACCCAAGTAAATGAGCTCTGTCTTCATGAATGAGGAATTCTTCATATTAATCAACAACTTCTCTTGCTGTAGCTTCTTCATCACAATGGCCAAATGCTTCAGGTGTTCTGCTACCGATTTACTGTAAATCAGTATATCATCCAGATATACGATGACAAATTTCCTGATGAATTCCCTCAGGACTTCATTCATTAACCTCATAAAGGTACTCGATGCATTCGTCAAACCAAACGACATGACTAGCCATTCATATAATCCTTCATTGGTCTTGAATGCTGTTTTCCATTCATCACCTTCTCTCATGCGAATCTGGTGGTATCCGCTCTTCAGATATATCTTTGAAAAATACTTTGCCCCACTCAGGCAATCCATCAAATCATCCATCCTCGACAATGGAAATCTGTACCTGATGGTTATCTTGTTGATGGCTCTTGAGTCAGTACACATCCTCCAGCCTCCGTCTTTCTTTGGACTGAGTACTGTCGGAACAACACATGGGCTCAAGATTTCTCTGACCAATCCTTTGTCCAATAACTTCTGGACTTGCTTCTTGACCTCCTCATTTTCTTGCGGCGTCAACCTATATGCGGCTTTGTTTGGTAAACTAGCTCCTGGTATGAGGTCTATGTGATGACTCACACTCCTCATTGGTGGCAACGAACGAGGTAATTCGTCCACTATGATGTCAACGAAATCTTCCAGCAGTTCCTGAACTTCATCCGGTAGATCATCCACTCTAGTGCTAGTCAGAACAATCCTTGGTTTCCTGACCACAAAGAATTGTGGATCTTCTTTCTTCTTCACCTCCGTAAGAAGCTCCTTCCCACTCATGAGAAGTACTGTGTTGCTTACTTTCGGCTTCACCTCTTTATCTTTTATCAGAAGCAACATATGGGTTCTCCCATTTTTCTCCAGAGTATATGTGTTCATTCTCCCATCATGAATTACATTTCTGTCATATTGCCATGGTCTACCCAACAATAAATGACATACATCCATGGGAATAACATCACATAAGATCTTATCATTATATCCACCTATCTTGAATTCAACCAAGCATTGTTTAGTAACAGTTACCTCGTGTCCTTTTTGTAGCCACGAAACTCTGTATGGGCTTGGATGATCAGTTGTCTCCAGCTCCAGCTTCTCTACCATCTCTGCAGATATGAGATTATCCGTGCTACCACTGTCAATAATGACCTTGCATACCCTGTCCTTAGTTTTGCAAGCTGTTCTGAAAAGTCTGGTCCTTTGGACTGAACTTTCCACCTCCTTCTCAGGTGTCAAAAGGACTTTTCGCATCATAAGCGATCTTCTGCCCTCAGCGTCTTCTGCCTCAACATCTCGCCTCTGCGCTTCTGTGATGTGAGCTTCTCCAATGTATTTCTTTTTCTCTGGACACTCATAAGATTTGTGCCCATTCTTCCCACACGTGAAGCATGTGATTACTCCACCTCGGCCTCTTCCTCTACCCCTGGTACGAGGAAAAGTATTGCCATCAACATATCCTCCACTCTGCTCTGTATGCTGCCCTCTCTGTTCAACATATGGCCCTCGCTGTGAGGTTCCACCTCTCTCAACTTTACCTTGAGGTTTCTTCCATTCCTCCTTGGGCTTCTGGTATTTTTCCTGGGCAACTGCTTTGCCTCTGGGCTGACTTCTGCCTCGCCCTCGCTGACCTTGCTTACAGCTCAGCTTCTCTTCTGCCTTCAGAGCCATCTGATAAGAATCCTCCACCGTCCTGATGGTAACCATGCTTAATTCATCCTGAATGTCGTATCTCAGACCATTCAGATATCTAACAACCTTCTCATCATCGCTCTCCCGATGACCTGCTCTGATGTTCAGTCGATAGAATTCTTCAGTGTATTCTTTCACTGTCATTAGCTTCTGTCTCAGGTTCTGCATCCTCCTGAACAAAGTAATTTGATAATCTCTCGGGATGAACTTCGCTTTCATATTCGTGATCATTCGATCCCAACTCTTGATCTTCTGCTTGCCTTTGCAACGTCTGTCAGCTTGTAGCTTGTCCCACCACAAGGCTGCATGTCCTTTCAAGCGCATGACAACATGCTTGACTTTCTTATCCTCTTCGATATCTTCATAGTCGAAATAAGTATCCAGAGCTCTAATCCAATCTAGTAGCTCCTCTGCATCCAGATTTCCCTCGTAAACTGGAATGTCCATTTTTGCCTTTGCACCCATCTTGGCAATAACTTTAATTAGATGTTCATTTGCTGCATCCTCGGCTGCAACTTCCTCCTCGCGTTCAACTTCTATCTCGCTCTCAGAATCACTAAGATCCCCTGCACTAGCTGTGCGTCGTTGAGCTGTCTCCATATCTTTGAGTCTTGCTCGGAGATCTTGCATCTACCTTTCCATCTCTGGATTGACTACCTGCCTGCCTCTTCTCCTCACCTCCCTATCCTCTGGGTCAGGTGACTATCTTTCTCTCCTGGGCGGCATGGTGAATTTACTTCTTCTCTGCTACAGAAAGCAAAGAAATATTCCTTGCTCTGATACCAAACCTGACGCAGCCGCACTCCTCGGAGCACATCCGCTTCCTCAGGACCTTCTTTCCTTCACGGCCCGAAGAACTCAAAGGTTCCTCTGATTCCCTATCGGGAACTTTCCTTACCCACAACAACTCTCCAATGGATCTCCCTTAATGATCGGGAAATTGGACCTCGTGATTTCATGAATCCTATGGTCGCGTGTCTTGTGCCTCACGATTCTCCGAAATCCGATGCGAGTCAACGTTGACTTTCTCCTCTGCTATCGAAGTTCTCCCTATCGGGAAATCGCTACTCGTGACGTCAACAAATGGAATTTCTGAACTCCGAACCCCAATGTGCTGATACTCCGATGCACATGTGCGGGTTGACTTTTCCACCTCCCGTCACCTCTATCGGGATTTCAGAATTCGCGGGATCACGAATCCTGATGCCAAAGGATTCGGGACTTACCTTTTCCCGATCCCCGATATGGTATGCTTCCTGTCTTCCACTAACCCTGACTGTGGCCCACACGATCCTTCCGTCGAGATATCGCGTTTCGCGATTCCAAGCGGCAAGTGTTTTCTGATCTCAGAAACCACGATTCTCCAATCCCCGACTTCTCAGAATCTCCTGGCACGTGTCCCAAATGATGGATGGTTCTGAACCTGTCCGGATATCGCAGATCGTGATATCACAATTCTCATTGCAAAAGTTTGGAGTTTCGACTTGCGAATCCCCGATACACGATGCCACGTGTAGATTCGACGCCTCTTGTGGCACGGATCGACGGTTACGCTCCTCCTGAGCTTCGAACCTCTTCCACACTTACACTGTAACCTCCCTGCACCTCCAGGAGATCCAATGGCCCACGAAACTTCATGAAACCTCCTCAAAGGATTTCGACTGTCCGCTCTTCCTTTTGTGAATCCACGAAATGAAGAAGTGTCTTCCCACTATACTCGTTCACCTGCTCACCACCCTGCGACGCTTCCTTCGGACTTCCAATAGTAGCTTCCCTGTGCTTATCATCCAGTGAATTCGAAGGCCTACTCCTCCTGAGTTTTTTTCCATGACTTCAGTCTTCTCGGTTACCTCTTGAACGCACTCCTTGCGACAACCCTTCAACCTCGACTGAGTGTTGAAGTCTCTCGACTCTGCGCACTCTTGCAGCAGCAGTCCTTTGATGCTTCGCTCAGAATCGCAACTCTGAGACTTCTCCCTGGCCTGCGCACTCCTTGCACGACACTGTGCCTAACTGCACCTTCGAAAAAATGAGAACAAAAGCTAACTCTAATTGAACCCTTATGTCAACGCACTCCTTGCGGACAATTCAACTGCACTCCTTGCAGGAATTTTCTGGTTAAGTTAGAGAAACAGTTGAAACTCATTCACTCTTCTTCAGATTTCAACTCAACCATGAAAATACATACATAGCATATAGAAGCAAACATATAACTGGAAGCAGACATCAATTGAGCATAACATTAATACACAGAGAAACAACACAAACCATGAAATTGAATCAATCTTCTTCTATTAATTCAAATGACTGTACATGGGTGTTCTTCACACAGTTCTCTGCATGCTCTTCTGCTTCTGAATTGATAATGTTACAATGTACAAATGAGGGTGTCTATATCCGTTTTCCCTCTTGGACTCTAAGCTATCAAATCTAGAATTAAATTCCTATCTACCAGCATTAAATCTATTAAATGTCGACTCTCTACCTAAAGGACGAGAGCTATCCGCTAAAGGTCCATTTCAATATACAAAGGCGCCTCCTATTAAATGACTCATTTAAGATTTGCGCAACAGTTTCCAAAGCATTTTCAAAAATTTGTGCTGGCTTATCTAGCTGTCTTCTGCTTCCGTGCTGGCTCACTTGATGAGTCGGTGATGCTCCTGCATCAAATATATTTGGCATTTTTAGTGTACATTTAGCTATTTTTTTTTATCTTGGTACATTGCACGCATATTTTGAAGGTTAGAAGACAAGAGTGGCAGGTGGTGGGCAGGAATGAAGGGGATATTCATTGATCCCAGAGGAAAAGAAAAACTATTCTACACTTGGGGACTTGGAATTTCCTCCAACAAATAGGCTAAAACATATGCATAACTACAAGCATTGAGAATGGAATTGGATTTCCATATCCATTCCCTCACAATGGTAGGTTATTCAAATTCCATAATTTAGTTGATGAACAAAAATTCCTTTCTAGTTGATTACAATCTTGAGTCAATTTTGGCTTGGGTTTCTCAAGAGACTACTAGGTTTCAAAAGATAACCTATTTGCAGGTCCTAAGGGAGAACAACAATGTCACTGAATCTATCGATAATGAATCTTCTAGATTGGGAATGAAGGTTTTAAGGGATAATGGTTCATTAGGCTATCAAACTATATCGTAAGTATCTCCATGCACTCAATGTAAAGTACATCAAGTTTAATAAACCACGTTTCAATCATGCTCCAATCCAAATACCAAAGCATAGAAACAAATATGATGAGACCAAATCCTCCTTCTTGCATTTTTAGTTTGGTAGAGAATTGTAATTTTGAACGTGTGTTGGTCTTATATTCCAATCAAGGTGTGATTATGGTTCTCTGCTATGTGGAGAACATGAAGGCTCATGGGACACCTCCCTTGTTCATCAATGGTCACCAGGATTATGTAGTTGTGCTCTCTAGGTCAACTCTTTCTACTAGGTTGGTGAATTGGATGACTATTCTCCCTTTTCTTTGTCTGTTCTTAGCTTTTGGTTTCATGATTTTGTAGACTCAGCGTGCTCAATGTTTTGATTTCTCTGGTTTGGATGCACAATTGTTTTGGGTGGACTGTCCCTAGTGGAATAATTTCACTGCGTATGAAAATATCTCCTTTGGTTCTTATAATTTAAAGATTGTGTTGTTTATCATGGTATTTGGATTAGTATCCCCATGGACTTTGCTGGTGTTGCAAAGGATATATTGGGTTTGATGCTACGTTTTGTTTACTAAGTGGTCTCCAACATCTCATTTTAAAGAGGTTCCATGTGACTATAATTTCACATATGGATTATAGATGACTACAAGAGATTATGACAATTATAAGGATTCACGAGGAAATGATTCAAGGTAACATAGATTCCATATTCACTGTCACAACCAAGGTCCATGACAACGAACAACATATAATTTCCCAAATTGCTTCCATAATGCATTCTATAGTTCAATTAAAACAACAAATTGCTATCCTTAAGGCTGAATGTGGCATGTTAAGAAACCTAATTGTCAACTTGAACAAAGATGCTTATTATAGAGCATCCAAACAAAGGGTGTTTTTTAATTCAACTCGTGGAGAACTAAAAGAGGAGGACATGGTGCACCAACTCTTTAAGGATACGGAGATAATGGAACATGAGTCTTTGCCAACGAATATAGGTTTGGAAGAGGCTGCAAGCTGCCACATTTTCTAATAATCTTATGTTTTCTAAAGTTATTTGCATATTAGGTACTTTGTTTAGAATGTACAGTAGTAGTAAATACTAGGAATTTTTGTCAACATGCCCGTGTACATTTTTTATTTTGGCATGGAATTGTTTATCTTGTTTGAAACTTGAAGACATACACATTGATGTATCAATTTCATTTAGCTGAGCTACAAAATTTTATTATTAACATAATTTTCCTAGTTTCATTTTTTTAAGAGTTAGAGATAATGAATATTTTATCACATGAAAGAGGGAACTATTTCCACTCAAAAAATTTAGCTTGAAGAAGAGGGAAATGTTTCCACTAAAAACATTAGCTTGAAGAAGAGGGAAATCTCTCCATTTAAAAATAGATTGTCTAGTTTAGAAGAAAGCACAATGAATTTGAAAAAAATACAATTAAGAAGTAGTTTATGATTGAACATTTGAAATCTAATACTCAAAGTTGTAACATTTAGTATAACAAAATCCTAATTACATTGCTGTTTATGACACTAGTTAGAACATTGTTTCTTTTGCATGTTGTCATGTTCCTACTAATCAATGTATAGTTAAGAATGAAATTGAGGACTCTAATCAATAACAGATGGAGAATGACCATGTCACAAATGGTATTTGAAGGTGGGCATAGATAATACTATATTTTCCTCTTTATTACTCAAACTTAATCCCATTGAAAAAATTAAAATAATGGTTACTACTATTGAATATGTATGAAAAAATTAAAATAGTGGTTACTACTATTGAATATGTATTTAATTGTTAAGGATTTTTGGAGCAGCAACATAATTTAATTTAACATTATGTTTAAGTTTTCATTATGTTAACCGTTTGGTTCTATTCTTTCTTTAATCTTTTTAGTCTTTGTCTGCCCTTTTCCTCCCTTGTTCTGTTATGTCCTGTAACATACATTGTATGCTTTGGCTTTTACTACCTAGTTAATAATGAAAATTGTATGTTCTGTGTGCAGTGTGTTTCTGCTTATGCCTGACAATGGAGAAGGGGAATGAAGGGAGGCATTTCCTAGGATGAACATAGGAAAAAGCCTAGCATTCAACATCATCTCCATGGGCCAGTGGATAGGTGAGTGTGAAGTGGTCTGTTTCTTTCTTTCTGTGTTTACAACAATTTTGCTAACTGCTGTTTGAAAAAAAGGAATCTATTTGAAATGACATGTTGCATTGTTATTTTCAGGAAAACATAGGACGAGAAGAGAGTGGCTCTTCATAAAGATACTTCCATTTCTTTATTTAGATATATGTTTTTATTACTTAAATTTGTTTTGATTTTAAAAGCTAACAGAATTTGGAGTTTAACAGTTATGAATGCTTTAGGTAGCAGAAATTGGAATTTGTGTTATCTTTACATTTTCATGTTTATAATATTTCATATATTTAACCATAAACGATTTTTTTTTGGTGAGAGGAAATTTGTGTAATTGTGAGTATGGATTCCCTGAATTTAATAAATGAATTTTATTTATGTTTTTTTAAGATTAACATATATATAATTATTTTAATTTTTTTATTAACAAATATTAAAAGGTTATATAATTATTTAATTTTTTTTAAACTTATTTTTATATTAATTTATATTACTATTAAAATTATATAAAAATATAATTTTGAAATAAATAATTAAAACTCTACAATAATTTAATTTTGGATTAAATTCTATTTTTTTTTAAGTTTAAAGTAGATTTTTATTTTATTTTATTTTATACATAAATTTAAAAAATATCACAACTTAATATTTTAGATAATTTGAATTTTTATTACAATAAAAAAAATATAATGTTTTTTCCATTAAAAAAATCACCATAAAAAAACAATATTTTATATTTTTTTAATTAAAAAAACTTCATATTTTCCTAAAAAATTATATTTTATATTTTTTAATTAAAAAAACTTTATATTTTATATAGAAAAGTATACATATTCTCTGTCTCAAATAGGAGACCATAATCAAATTTGAGGAAAGAATAAGGTTATTACCCCAAAAAAAAATCGTACATGATGATTATTTGATCTTTTTAAGGTCTGTATTTTATTTTTCTTAAAATTTGTGGAGTTTTATGTGCAGTTTTATATGGATAGATTTTATGTTTAAGGATAAAATTTAATTTAAATTTTAAATTAAATTATAAAATAATAGTTTTATAGATAGATTTTATATTTAAGGTTAATTTTTTTAAGGTTTGTATTTTATTTTTCTTAAAATTTGTGAAGTTTTATGTGCAGTTTTATATGGATAGATTTTATGTTTAAGGATAAAATCTAATTTAGATTTTAAATTAAACTATAAAATAATAGTTTTATGGATGTAAAGTTTTATATGGATAGATTTTTATGTTTAAAGATAAAATTTAATTTAAATTTTAAATTAAATCATAAAATAATAGTTTTATGGATAGATTTTATATTGAAGGATAAAATTCAATTTAAATTTTAAATTAAATGATAACATATTATTTGTATTCAATTATTCAATCTTTTTCATGTATTTATTTTGAGATTTTTTTTTGTTTTTTTAACAATTAAACAAATTTAATTTTAATAAAAGTTGTGAAAATAAACTTTAATTTTAGATGATTTTATGATTATTTTTTGAAAAATTAGTTATGACAAACTGTTTGTAAAAGCATTTATATGTACAAATCATTATCATTATCAACCTCATGATAAGGACATAGATGAACCACTACCGAGTTTAATTCATTATGGTAACAAGTTTAAAATCAACTATTTTTGGATTTGGTACTTGAATCAGGTTCACTTTAAATAATTCAAAGATGAGCCAATATTAAAGATTTGGTACTATTAATAAATTTGCAATGAAACAAAATTTTTTGGAAAGAATTTTAAAATCATTTTTTTTTACATTATACAATATACATTTATAGTACAACTTTGTAACAAAATTAGAGATTAAAAATGATAAATTTATAAAGAGAATTTTAAAATCATGTTTCTAAAATCAAGGTAAAAATAGTTCTTAAATTTAATTTAAAACTTTTTTTTAGCTCTTAATAAGTCAATTAGTCAATTGAATAAATCGACTCATGAGAATTTTTTTTCTTAGAACAAGGACACTAACACAAGTTGGTGCTAAAAAATATCCATTAAAAATAGAACATCCTAATTAGTGATCAAGATCGATGTTAATAACATATAATGGTTTGTTCATTTGATTACATATGGGCAATCAATTTAATAATATATTGATGAGTTTAACTAGCTTTTTATTAAGTTAGTTATGTGTGATTTATATGAGATTTTGCAGCTTAAAATTATTAGAAGCCAAGACTATTCATGTATCCTCAAAAACCGGATTTTATTCATTTTTCTTCCTTAGAGAAGGTATTCAAAATTTCCTTAAATATGGAGATAAAATTATAATAATTGCCTTTAAAGAAATCCAAGCTTCATCTTTTAGGTCTCATTTGATCCTTCCCTAACTCAAAAGATTGGCAATAATTATGGAAATGAATGCAAACAAATTTTAATCCAAGCCTAGGGACATCAAATAATCGAAGTAGAACAAACAACAACAATTAGAGAATGCATAAACCACAACACCTTCAACTACAAGAATAGGATATCTCAAGAACAACACCCCTAACTATAATACAAACTAATTCCTCCATACAATAGTGTACATTGACCTTCTTAGACTACTCCATAGAATGTTTCTGGATAACAAAAAAATGCAATGTATTGTATGGTTAAATTGGAGTACTATCTTCCTTCAATGGTATCTAAAGATTCCAATTATAAGACTTTAATGGACCACACATGATATCTTGGAGGTCACATATAAATTATACACAACCATTGGTTCACTTACTAGTTTTTCAACAAATTACAATAACACTTTATCTACATATATCCTCATTTAACCTCAGTGCAACTCTTTACATAGCATCAACAAGCTTTTCAAAATATTCAAAAAGATGCGAGTATTCTGCCCGCATAGCATCCTCATGCTCCCATGTCGCGTCCTCAGGACCGTACCAGGTCCACTGGACCTTTACAAGCCCCATGGCTCGATTCCAGAGTTGTTTGCTTTTCCGGTCCAATATGCGCACATGATGCACTTGCAAGACACCTTCTTGCTCCACCTGAATCACATTCCAATCGATAACATGATTAGCATCAAGTATATATTTCTTAAGAAATGAAACATGGAATACATTATGTACAGTCATGGATGTAGGTAATGAAAGCATATATGCAACTGACCCAATCCTTTCTAGGATTTCAAATGGCCCACAAAATTTGACTGCGAACTTGGCCCAGTTTCTCAGCTTCAAGGAACTCCTGTTAGCTTTACTTTCAAAAAAACATGATCACCCACTTTGAATTCCCTGTGGATTATGTTCTTATCAGCATAACTCTTCTGCCTGACTTGGGAAACTTTCAATTTCTGCTTAATTTTTAGCATCTGTTCTTCCATTTCCTTGAGCAACTCTGGCCCAACTACTACTCTATCAGTTGGATTATCCTAGCTCACTGGAGTATTTCACTTTCTACCATAAAGTGCTTCAAATGGGCTCATCTTCAACGATGCTTGATACCCATTGTTGTAGGCAAATTCTACCAAGTGTAGGTAGTCTTCCCATTTAGATGGTTTGTCCATCATATACATCCTTAGTATGTCTTCTATCACTCGATTCACCCAATCTGTCCACCCATTAGACTCAGGATGATAAGCTGTACTGAAGTTCATATTCGTTCCGAACCCCTTGAATAACCCTTTCTAGAAATTTGAGGTAAATTTCGCGTCTCTGTCAGACACAATTGTCTTGGAAATTCTGTGCAAACGTGCCACTTCCTTCATAAAAATATCAACAACATTCGCTGCCTTGTGAGTAGTCTTTAACGGAATGAAATGGGTAGCTTTCGTAATCTTGTTCACCACTACCACCATGATTGAATCATGCTGCTTGCCGGTTTTGGGCAATCCTGTGATGAAATCCATTGTCACCACTTCCCACTTCCACTAAGGAATTGGTAAATGTTGCAACAACCCTGCTGGGTGTCTATGCTCAGCTTTAACCTTTTGGCACTCCATACATCGAGCGATGTATTCTGCAATCTCTTTCTTCATACCTGGCCAAAAGTAACGGCTCTTGACTGCTGCCACGGTTTTCTGATATCCAGGGTGCCTTGCATAAGGCACATTATGCATTTCATGCAAAATCATACGTTTCAAGTCCTGGACATTAGGTATATAAATTTTGTTCTCGTACATAAGTGTTCCATCTGTTTCCAATTTATAATTTTCCACTTTCTGTGGCATCTCACCTTACTATGGCTTTGCTACCAACTCCATGTACTGCAAATCTGTATTTGCAGCTTCCAAAATTCTGCCTTATATATCAGTTCGGTACATGCTAATGGCTGTAGCATGTAATTTGTGTACTCTTTTGTTGAGTGCATCAACCACTTTATTCTCCTTCCCTTTGATATGCTTGATATCAAAATCATACTCACACAGAAACTCTAGCCACCTGCTCTGCCTAGCATTCAAGGTTGGCTAATCAAACAAATACTTCAGACTGTTGTGGTCTTTTCTCAGCTTGAACCTCCTTCCCATGAGGTAATGTCTCCATTTATTTAGAGTGTGCACTATGGCTGCCAACTCCAAATCATGAGTTGCATAATTCCTTTCATGCTCTTTCAACTTTCTGGATTCATAACAGATTACAAATCCATTCTAACCAAGGACTCCTCCCATTCCTTATTTCCATGCATATGTGCACACCACAAAATCTTCATTTGGATCTGTGATCCTCAGGATTGGAGCATTGGTTAACAGTTGCTTCAATTGCTGGAATCTTCTCTCACAATCCTCTGTCCACTGAAACTTCTTCTCCTTCCTTTGCAAGGAAATGATAGGGTGAGCTATCCTCGAGAACCCTACAATAAACCTTTTGTAATAACCAGCTAGACCCATAAAGGATCTGACTTCTGTCATGTTCTTTGGTGTTGACCATTCTCTGATGGCCTCAATCTTCTCAGGATCTACAACTATCCCTTCCTTCGAAATAATATGCCCCAAGTAATGGATTTTCTCCTGATAAAATGAGCACTTGCTCAACTTGGCATACAGTTGGTGCTCTCTTAGCAGCTGCAACACCATCCTAAGATGCTGTTCATGCTCTTCCTCCAACTTGGAATACACCAAAATGTCATCCAGGAAGACTATGAAAAACTTGTTTAGATAGTCCTTGAATACACCATTCATCAGACACATAAAAACATCCAGTGCATTTGACAGCCCAAACAACACCACTGTGAACTCATAATGACCATACCTTGTTATAAAGGCGGTTTTGCTGATGTCTTCATCCTTTATCCTTACCTGGTGATATCTCGACCTGAGGTCTATCTTCGAAAATATCTTCACATGCTTCAACTGATCGAAGAGGTCATCAATCCTCGACAAATGATGCTTGTTCTTTACAGTCACTTTGTTCAATTGTCTGAAATCGATACACAATCTCAACGTTCTATCCTTCTTCTTCACGAACAGGACCGGGGCTCCCCAAGGTGACACGCTTGGGCATATGTACCCCTTCTTCAAAAGTTCTTCAAGATGCAATTGCAACTCTTTCAGCTCTGGCGTACTCATTCTGTAAGGAGATTTCGAAACTGGACTTGCTCCAGGCATCAAGTTTACAGAGAAATCAATACCTCTCTTCGGAGGTAGTCCGGGTACCTCCTAAAATACATCTTCAAACTCCTTTAGTACCGCATGATCTCCAATATTTGAGATCTCATCCTTAGATGCTTCCTCCACATGGGCTACAAATAATTGACAACCTTTTTTGTAGCACTTCTTCAGCTGCATTGCTGAGATTTCTCTGATAGCAACAACTATGGGAATTCCTTGGACTGTTCTCTGATTCTCTTCCTCATATAGGAAAGTGAATGCCTTATTACGACAGTCCAAGATGGCATGTTGCTGGTCCAACCAGTCCATCCCAATTAGACAGTCATAAGAACCTAAAGGCAGAACATTCAATTCATCCTTTGTGCTCAGTCCATTCATGTCCACAGGACAAGACTTAACTAACTCAGTGACCTTCCTCTTGGTTCCTGTAGCCAGCTCCACTAACCAAGACTTTTCATGTTTGCTTCTCGACAAATGCAAAATTTCCACCATTATAGGATCTATATAACTATGACTAGCCCCTGAATCAATTAAAATAGTAAATGGTTGGTTGTTAATCATACCTTCCACTTCAATCATGTGCGACTGATATTCAACTTGCTTGTTGTACAGGGCTGCGTAGATCCTTGGCATTCTACTGTCCATGTCCTCCACTATTTTAGCTTGCTGTACATTGTGGACAACTCTCACTTTATCATTTCCGTGGGGGAAATATCTGTACCTATGGTTTTCTTTACAACCCCAACATTCCATAGGTGGTGGTCTTGGCATTTTCCCACCTACTTCAACCTTCCTAGGTTCTCTAAAAGATGGCTGTTCTTGATGATTTTTTCTGAAAAAGGGTGGCTTAGTTCCCTTCTTCCTCTGATCAATCTTGTATTTCTTCTTGTCTTCCCAAGGCTTTTGGAAAGTAGGCTTCTCTCTTTTTTGCTCATATAATCATTTCACTCTTCTTATCGTTTCTTCCATAGTTTTTGGGTCATCATACTGGATCTTGTCCCCAATGGAAGGTGGCAGTCCACTCAGATACCCTTGAATCTTGACAGTCTCATCCTTGATGAACAAAACACGCTTCAGTAATTCCAAAAAACTTCGTTCGTATTCATCAATGGTCATGCTGCCCAGCTTGAGTTCAAAGAACTCTTTCATCTTTATGTCATAGTATCTTTTAGTCAAGTATTTCTTCTCGAAATATCTCTTGAATTATTTCCAAGTGATATCTTTCTCTCTAATGTGCTGCAGCTACACAAGTTAATCCCACCACATGGATGCCTTTCTCTTTAGTTTATACATTGCAATTCTTCCTTCTGCATGAGAGGAATAATTCTACAGTTGGAAATATTTCCTCATGCCAAGCAACCATGTCTCGACATCTTCCTCCTTCTTATGTTCTTCATCAAACGTTGGAGGCTCAATCTTGTTCATTTCGCCCTTCATTTCATCCACTCCATATCTCCTATGCTTTCTGGTAGAAGATGGTCTTGAACTACTGTGTGCCCTCCTCTTGGAGCAACCTTGGGAGTGATGACRGTGTTTACCAACAGTCCTTGATCTTCTTCCCTCAGAATTCAGGTGACTCCAAGTTTTGCTGGAGTCTCTCTCCTGGTCCAACTTCTTTTCTATTCTCTCCAGGCTCTTCATCAAATTTAAGTTGAATTCACCTTGTTTATCCTGAGCTTTCCCAAGATTTCTGCTATCTGTTCGGTGAGTTTGGGCATCTTTCTGCAATTTTTCAATGATCTTCATAATATGCCCTTCCTTATCTATCCCTTCTCCTTTCCCATTGGAGTTCGACCCTTCAACTCCCAAATGAACATCCATCCCTTTAGCTTCGTTCTCTGAACTAGAAGCATTCTGTGTCTCTTCCATTTCTTTTGCACTCAGTCGAAATTCTACTTGGTTTTGGAACTCAATAAACTTCTACAAACACAATGTGTAGACAACTGGAATTTGTCATGCCATTATTCCTTAACAAATCCCACAACATTCATAAAAAAATATAAAGTAAGAAAACGTTCAGATTTCATGAATTTTCTGAGCTCTACTCGACTCTATAAAAATACTTCGGGCTCTAACCCCTTCTCTCTTAATCCCCAACCCACGTGATCGCGGGTCGTGACCACTCGCTTAGCAAAAAGGGCGCTTCATGACTTCACGTTTCGGGAGGTTTCAAAGCACTTCACAACAACTTCCCAAATTCTAGACTAACGAACTCGCGACGTAGGGTGGATCAAATGTCCACGTTTACMCAACATCCAACGACCAACACTCGCTGTGGAACCTTAGGAGTCTGAGTTTCGGTACTTTGGGACTTTAGAAGATTTCACATCCGCACACCCTGAACACTTCCACATCACCTCAGGTGATGTCATTACCTTACATCACTTAAAATTTTCCCAATTGTGGGGGCATGCAATGGTGGTTTTGGAGTAACCTGCCCTTCATTCCGCAATTCTCTTGACACTGACATGTAACCCCTTAGTGAAACCACAGTTTGGGTTGTAGGACCGCCTTGGATAATTATCTTCTGTGCAACTTGGGTCCCCGCAATGTCTCTTGGCCATTGATCTTGATGTATCATGATCAATGCCTTTGTGGGTCCTCCAACCCATAACTACATTATGTAAACTCGGGCCCCACTAACCTTCCTCACACAGGATGCCACATGGCGGAATACTAGCGACATCATCCGGCCCCACCACGTATACTCTTTTGCTTCGAAACTTCAAACATTGGGAGTTTGTGTAATGACACATCCCATTTCTCCCAACAACTGAACTCCCGAAATTACAATCTGCTCTTCTGCTTGATCCAACAGTCAATCTCTTTTATCCATATCTATGGTGTAGATCTCCCTTGGGACTTCGAGGTTTTGGGTTTTGGGCGTTTATGCCTCCGTGCACCCTGCTTCTCCTGATTGCCGAACTCCGAAGGGATTCCAGGATAACCCTCTTATACCTTCTCCAGATCTGACGGTCGTACTGAATTTCCCTTCCGTCCGAACAGATCCTATGGGTCCAACACCCCAAGTGTTGAGCACTCTCTCTCTGTGGTCAAATACCACGTTGTCTATAGTTTTATTCTACTGCTACTCCTCCTGAGCTTCGTAACACGACAAATGTGACTCCTTGGCACTCAAAAAATATCTAAGGTTCGAAATTGGTTCCTCCGAACACCATTTCCACTCGAAACCTTGGGTCCAAATACCACTTATCCGGCCCATCTAGGCTCAACATTGAAAACATGGCTCTGATACCATATTGTAATGTCCCCGACCATCAACCCACTTGTCGGGAAACACTACTTTGGGGAAACATTCTCATACTTAAATATATAACATGTAATTTAAAATTGTAACACACCACCAACTGCGTGCAAACCTTCCACGACCCTAAGATGACTTCAAAGTGTTCGGGGTGTGCGGATGTGAAATATTCTGAAGTCCCAAAGTACCAGAACTTAGACACTTGAGGTTCCACAATGAGTGTCAACCGTTGGATGCTGGGTAGATGTGGACGGTTGATCCGCCCTACGTCGCGAGTTCGTTAGTCCAGAATTCAGGAAGTTGTTGTGAAGTGCTTTGAAACCTCCCGAAACGCGAAGTCGTGAAGTGCCCTTTTTGCTAAGCGAGTGGTCACGACCCGTGATCACGTGGGTTGGGGATTAATAGAGAAGGGGATAGAGCTCAAAGGATTGTTACAGAGCCGAGCAGAGCTCAAAAAATTCATGAAATATGAACGTTTTCTTAAATCAGATTTGTTTATGAATGATGTGGGATTTGTTAAGGAATAACGTCGTGACAAATTTTGATTGTCTACACATTGTGTTTGTAGAAGTTTAGCGAGTGCCAGAACCAAGTAAAATTGCCACTGAGTGCAAAAGAAATGGAAGAGACACATAATGCTTCCAGTTCAGAGAACGAAGCTAAAGGGATGGATGTTCATTTGGGAGTTGAAGGGTCGAGCTCCAATGGGAATGGAGGAGAGATACATAAGGAAGGGAATATGATGAAGATCATTGAAAAATTGCAGAAAGATGCCCAAACTCACCGAACAAATAGAAAAAAGCTCAGGAAATCTCAGGATAAACAAGGTGAATTCAACTTAAAGTCGATGAAGAGTTTGGAGAGAATAGAAAAGAAGTTGGAATAGGAGAGAGACCCGAGCAAAAGGGGGAGTCACTTGACTTTTGAGGGAAGAAGATTAAGGGGTGTTGGTAAACACCATCATCACTCCCAAGTTCACTCCAAGAGGAGGGCACACAATAGTTCAAGCCCATCTCCTACCAGAAAGCACAAGAGATCTGGAGTGGATGAACTGAAGGGAGAAATGAAAAAGATTGAGCCTCCAACGTTTGATGGAGAAAATAAGGAGGAAGATGCTGAGACATGGTTGCTTGGCATGAGGAAATATTTCCAACTATAGAATTATTCCTCTCATGCAGAAGGAATAATTGCAATGTATCAACTGAAGGGAAAGGAATCCATGTGGTTGGATCAACTTGTGCAGGTGCAACACATTAGAGAGAAAGATATCACTTGGACAAAATTCAAGAGATATTTCAAGAAGAAATACTTGACTAAAAGATACTATGACAAAAATATGAAATTTCTTTGAACTCAAGCTTGGCAACATGACCATTGATGAATACGAACAAAGGTTTTTGGAATTACTAAAGTATGTTCAGTTCATCAAGGATGAGACTGTCAAGATTCAAAGGTCTCTGAGTGGACTGCCACCTTTCATTGGGGACAAGATCCAGTATGATGACCCAAAAACTATGGAAGAAATGATAAGAAGAGAGAAATGCTTATATGAGAAGCAAAGAGAGAAGCCTACTTTCCAGAAGGATTGGGAAGACAAGAAGAAATTCAAGATGGATCAGAGGAAGAAGGGAACTAAGCCACCCTTTTTCAGAAAAAGTCCTCAAGGACAACCATCTTTTAGAGAGCACAGAAAGATTGAAGTAGGTGGGCAAATGCCAAGACTGCCACCTATGGAATGTTGGGGTTGTAAAGAAAACCATAGGTACAAAGATTTACCCCACATAAATGATAAAGTGAGAGCTGTCCTCAATGTACAACAGGATGAAACAGTGGAGGACATGGGTAGTAGAATGCCAAGGATTAATGCATCCCTGGACAACAACAAGCTGAATATCAATCACACATGATTGAAGTGGAAGGTATGATTAAAAACCAACTATTTATTATTTTAATTGATTCAGAGGCTAGCCATAGTTATGTAGATCCTAGAGTGGTGGAAAGTTTGCATTTTTCGAGAAGAAAACATGAAAAGTATTGGTTAGTGCAGCTGGCTACAGGAACCAAGAGGAAGGTCACTGAGTTGGTTAAGTCTTGTCCTATGGACATGAATGGACTGAGCACAAAGGTTGAATTGAATGTTCTGCCTTTAGGTTCTTATGACTGTCTAATTGGGATGGATTGGTTGGGCCAACACCATGCCATCTTGGACTATCACAATAAGGAAATCACTTGCCTGGATGAGGAAGAGAATCAAAGAATAGTCCAAGGAATTCCTAGAGCCATTGCTATCAGATAAATCTCATCAATGCAGCCGAAGAAGTGCTATAGAAAAGGCTGTCAATTATTTGCAGCCCATGTGGAGGAAGAATCTAAGGATGAGATCTCAAATATTGGAGATCATGCGGTACTAAAGGAGTTTGAAGATGTATTTCAGGAGGTATCCGGACTGCCTCTGAAGAGGGATATTGATTTCTCTGTAAACTTGATGCCTGGAATAGCTCGAGTGTCGAAAGTTCCTTACAAAATGAGTATGCCAGAGATGAAAGAGTTGCAATTGTAGATTGAATAACTTATGAAGAAGGGGTACATACGCCCAAGTGTGTCACCTTGGGGAGCCCCGCTCCTGTTCGTGAAGAAGAAGGATGAAACACTGAGATTGTGTATCGATTTCAGACAATTGAACAAAGTGACTGTAAAGAACAAGTATCCTTTGTCGAGGATTGATGACCTCTTCGATCAGTTGAAGGATGCAAAGATATTTGCGAAGATAGACCTTAGGTCAGGATATCACCAGGTAAGGATAAAGGATGAATACATCAACAAGACCAACTTTAGAACAAGGTATAGCTATTACGAGTTCACAATGGTGTTGTTCGGGTTGTCAAATGCACCCACTGTTTTTATGTGCCTGATGAATGATGTAATAAAGGACTATCTAGACAAGTTTGTCATAGTCTTCCTGGATGAAATTCTATTCCAAGTCAGAGGAAGAGAATAAAAAACATCTTAGGATGGTGTTGTAGGTGCTAAGAGAGCACCAACTGTATGCCAAGTTGAGCAAGTGGTCATTTTATCAGGAGCATATCCATTACTTAGGGAATATTATTTCGAAGGAAGGGATAGCTGTAGATCCTAAGAAGATTGAGGCCATTAGAGAATGGTCAGCACCAAAGAATGTGACAGAAGTTAGATCCTTTATGGGTCTAGTTGGTTATTACAGAAGGTTTATTGCAAGGTTCTCAAGGATAACTCACCCTATCACTTCTTTGCAAAGGAAGGAGAAGAAGTTTCAGTGGACAAACGATTGTGAGAGAAGCTTCCAGCAATTGAAGCAACTGTTAACCAGTGCTCCAATCCTGAGTATTGCATATCCAAATGAATATTTTGTGGTGTGCACAGATGTATGCAAAGAAGGATTGGGAAGAGTCCTCAGTCAGAATGGAATTGTAATCTGTTATGAATCCAGAAAGTTAAAAGAGCACGAAAGGAATTATGCAACTCATGGTTTGCAGTTGGAAGCCATAGTGCACACTCTAAAGAAATGGAGACATTACCTCATGGGAAAGAGGTTCAAATTGAGAACATACCACAACGGTCTGAAGTATTTGTTTGATTTGCCAACCTTGAATGGTAGGCATAGTAGGTGGCTGGAGTTTCTGTGTGAGTATGATTTTGATATCAAGCATATCAAAGGTAAGGAGAATAAAGTGGCTGATGCAGTCAACAGAAGAGTACACAAATTACATGCTACATCCATTAGCATGTACCGAAATGTTATAAAGGGAAGAATTTTGGAAGCTGCAAATGCAGATTTGCAGTACATGGAGTTGGTAGTAAAGCCACAACAAGGTGAGATTCCACAGAAAGTGAAAAATTATAAATTGGAAACAGATGGAACACTTCTGTACAAGAACAAAATTTATATACCTAATGTCCAGGACTTGAAACGTATGATTTTGCATGAAATGCATAATGTGCCTTATGCAGGGCACCCTGTATATCAGAAAACCGTGGCAGCAGTCAAGAGCCATTCCTTTTGTCCATGTATGAAGAAAGATATTGCAGAATACATCGCTAGATGTATGGAGTGCCAGAAGGTTAAAGCTGAGCATAGACATCCAGCAGGGTCGCTGCAATCTTTACCCATTCCTGAGTGGAAGTGGGAAGTGGTGACAATGGATTTCATCATGGGATTGCCCAGAACCGGCAAGTAGCATGATTCAATCATGGTGGTAGTGGAAAAGATTACGAAATCTACCCATTTCATTATGTTAAAGACTACTCACAAGGCAACGGATGTTGCTGATATTTTTATGAAGGAAGTGGCACGATTGCAT
Organism: Picea mariana; assembly: GCA_032191745.1. Lineage (NCBI taxonomy): Eukaryota > Viridiplantae > Streptophyta > Pinopsida > Pinales > Pinaceae > Picea > Picea mariana. The sequence continues at coordinate 98,256 of JASDQU010587682.1, read as the reverse complement.
GGAATTCCTAAGACAATTGTGTTTGACAGAGACCCGAAATTTACCTCAAAGTTCTGGAAGGGGTTATTCAAAGGGTTCATAACAAATCTGAACTTCAACACAACATATCATCCTAAGTCTAATGGGCAGACAAAGAGGGTGAACCAAGTGATAGAAGACATACTAAGGATGTATGTGATGGACAAACCATCTGAATGGGAATAATACCTACACTTGGTATAATTTGCCTACAACAATGGGTTTCAAGCGTCGTTGAAGATGAGCCCATTTGAAGCACTTTATGCAGAAAGTGCAATAGTCCAGTGAGTTGGGATAATCCAATTGATAGGGAAATAGTTGGGCCAGAGTTGCTCAAGGAAATGGAAGAACAAATGTTATAAATTAAGCAGAATTTGAAAGCTTCCTAAGACAAGCAGAAGAGTTATGATGATAAGAACACAATCCACAGGGAATTCAAAGTGGGTGATCATGTTTTTCTAAAAGTAAAAGCTAATAGAATTTCCCTGAAGCTGGGAAATTGTGTCAAGTTGGCAGCCAGATTTTGTGGGCCATTTGAAATCCTAGAAAGGATTGGGCCAATTGCATATATGCTTGCATTACCTGCATCCATAAATATACATAATGTATTTCATGTTTCATTGCTTAATAAATATATACCTGATGCTAATCATGTTATCGATTGGAATGTGATTCAGGATGAGCAAGAAGGTGTCTTCCAAGTGCATCCTGTGCACATATTGGACCGGAAAAGAAAACATATTTGGAAATTGAGCCATAGGGCTTGTAAAGGTCCAATGGACTTGGTACAGTCCCGAGGATGTGACATGGGAGCATGAGGATGCTATGTGGGTAGAATACCCGCTTATTTTTGAAGATTTTGAAAAGCTTACTGATGCTGTGTAAAGAGTTGCACTGAGGAAAGTGCAAAAATAAGGGGATGGGATTGTCATATCCCCCTATAGTGCCCCAGTTATATTATGAATTGTAATCATGTTTTGTAGGCTGGTGAGTTGAGTATTGATAAGTTGGTGGGATTATGTGTTTATTAGGCCGGAGAGACTAAGTGTTAAGGCCAGGAGCTTGATTTTGTATATGTAATTATGCCGATCATTAATATAATATATAAACATTGATGCGTGCCAATCGACCACGAAGAAAGAGTGATGGGGGACTAAGCTTCCATAGTATGGGTAAGGGAGAGGGGGCTGAGAGGTAGGAAGATGGGCTAAGCTTGAGGGATTAAGTCCTTAGGAATAATAATATATTATTATTCCAAAGTGGTGTGAAAGGTATGTTTTTATCCTAAGTCCCAGGAGAGACAACACATGCAACCCCAACGTGTGCAAAAAGGAACGCATACTTGATGAAGTGCATGCAACTTCATGGGCAACATGTGTCAGCCTAGGAACATGCAATTTAAACTAAGAATTGAGTTGAGATGGGGGTTCATCCTCCATTCTTCTGTCAGCTGTCTGAACTGTTGAAGTCTGTGAACGACCTCTGCTTAATTTTCATGTCATGCAATCCTAAAAACCAGAACCAAAAGTCAAATGGTGTATATAGTGAATTCCATGGCCTCTATATTCATCCTTTGCACTGTTCACACACACACTTGAGACCCAAAATCCATCACCTGAGTCGTTTTGTGAACCTTCCATACTCTGCCTGAGTTCCTTGGAATCCTTCTTGAGAACCGTTTTGTCTCTACACTGGACCTCTGCATAGCCATGCACCTCTGAAACCAACCCACATATTCTGTGAAACCTAAGAAATTTTGTATGACGTGTGTGTTATAACTGTGAGATGTTGTGGCCACACAGTCCCTTGGCTGAGTGTGATTGGCTACCGTCATTCATTCCTTGTTGAGCCTTGTTTTCCTCCTTGTGCTAGAATGAAGCTGAAGAAGCAGGCTGTCAGGCCTGTGTGCAACGCTCTCTCCAGGTGAGAGAGGTGGTTGTAGTTGAAGAAGCAGGCTGTCAGGCTTGTGAGCGACTCTCTCCAGGTGAGAGAGTGTGCAGAGGAAGTGAGAAATCCTTGAAGGAGTCATGTAGATGCCACAGAGCTCAGAGAATTCTGGTTCTGTCTGTTGCTAAAGCCCAAGGCAAGGGAGGTTTAGCAGTCGAAGGACTGTCTTGGTGACAGTGAAGGTGTATACTCCTGGGGTGAGATAGGCATGTGGGGAATGAGAGTTTGTGAGTAGTTGGCATAAGTGGCTCCTAGGAGAGAATCCTTCCTCATAAACTGTGTGTCTTCCATTGAACTTTCCTAGCCTAGGATTCCCTTTCCCGGTGGAGCTTAGTCCCATCTTAGGGGTGACTTACTACGGAGAGTGATGAGCAACGCGGTCTAAGGCTGGGAGTTTCGTGGAAGGTCTGTATGCAGTTGGTGGTGTATTGCATTCGATTCACCCGCTCTGTTTTCCCATCAGACTCATGATGATAAGCTGTACTGAAGTTCAGATTTGTTCCAAACCCCTTGAATAACCCTTTCTAGAAATTTGAGGTAAATTTCGGGTCTCTGTCAGACACAATTTTCTTGTGAATTCCGTGCAAACATGCCACTTCCTTCATAAAAATATCAACAACATCCGTTGCCTTGTGAGTAGTCTTTAACAAAATGAAATGGGCATCTTTCGTAAGCTTGTTCACTACCGCCATGATTGAATCATGCTGCTTGCTGGTTCTGGGCAATCCCGTGATGAAAGCCATTGTCACCACTTCCCACTTCCATTTAGGAATGGGTAAAGGTTGCAACGACCCTGCTGGGTGTCTGTGCTCAACTTTAACTTTCTTGCACTCCATACATCTAGCGATGTATTCCGCAATCTCTTTCTTCATACCTGGCCAAAAGTAATGGCTCTTGACTGCTGCCACAGTTTTTTGATATCCATGGTGCCCTGCATAAGGCACATTTTATGCAAAATCATATGTTTCAAGTCCTGGACATTAGGTATATAAATTTTGTTCTTGTACAAAAGTGTTCCATTTGTTTCCAATTTATAATTTTCCACTTTTTGTGGCATCTCACCTTGCTATAGCTTTGCTACCAGCTCCATGTACTGCAAATTTGCGTTTGCAGCTTCCAAAATTCTACCCTTTATATTAGTTCGGTACATGCTAATGGATGTAGCATGTAATTTGTGTACTCTTCTACTGAGTGCATCAACCACTTTATTCTCCTTCCCTTTGATATGCTTGATATCAAAATCGTACTCACACAGAAACTCCAACCACCTACTCTGCCTAGCATTCAAGGTTGGCTGATCAAACAAATACTTCAGACCATTGTGGTCTGTTCTCAGTTCGAACCTCCTTCCCATGAGGTATTGTCTCCATTTATTTAGAGGGTATAGTGAAGGTGTACCCTCCTAGGGTGGGACATGCATGTGGGGGAATGAGAGACCGTTGGTTGGAGTACTGCTGAGGTTTAATACCTTGGACTAGACCATGTGGATATGTATTATGGACCGTGGCTATCTTGGGAAGCCATTGCCTCAATGGAGTTATAGCCCTGCTTAGGGGTGGAAGGTCTTGTCAATCAAAAGATAAGTATCAATCCTCTATTCATTGTATGTTGTGTATCTTGTATACAAGTTATAATGTTATTAGAATTGCCTATATATATATGTGTGTGTGTGTGTGTGTGTGTGTGTTCTATTGTTGCTTCCAAATGAATAGTTGTAGGAGCAGAGTGTTTATGTCTGTGGAGCCATAGCCCTGCTAAGAGTTTATCAACAATGAGATATAAGGTTGGGTGGAATGTCGTGGATCTACATCCATTCAGTGCTTTCAATGAAGTTAATTGAAGCATGTAACAAGGAACAATAATCTGAATGCTTTCCTGAAGAAACTCTATGGAATAGAGCAATTGAGTTTCAACTGTAGTATGAACATCGGAATTGGTGCTTGAAAGTAGAGCACCAGGTGGATAATAGGCTTCCAATAGCTAATGCTTGGAGCTTTTTGAAGATTTTTTGAATTATATATGTATAAACAAGTTGCACTGAGGACAGTGCAAAAATAAGGGGAGGACATTGTAATATTCCCCTGTAGAGCCCCAATTGTAATTATGAATTGTAAACATGTTTGTTAGGCTAGTGAGCCAAGTTATAATAAGCTAGGATGCTTATGTGATGATTAGGACAGAGAGCCCAGGACGCAAGGCCAGGAGCCTGTTTTGTATATGTAATTATGCAAAATCATTGATAAAAAATATAAACATTGTTGCGTGTAGACCGACCATGAAGAAAGAGTGATGGGGGACTAAGCTTCCACAAGTGATCCGGATTATTTTTGGCACGAAATGAGAGCGGAGATATAATAAACAAATGCACAGAGATATTGCAGATATTCAATAATATAAAAGAAATGTATTAGAGATGCAACCATAAACACAGATATACAGTAATACACGATTTCTATTAATCAAAGAAATGTACAGAGACTGTAAAAATACAGAGTGAAAGACTCGCTAGAATGGTGGCAGCTTATCTCTGAGAAGAGATGTGACAGCTACTCGCATTTGCAAGAAGATGGTTACAGTGAGGCTCTGGAGGCCTTTTTACAATAATTGAGAATTCCAAAAGTCCTAGACATCCAAAAACCTAACCCTAGGAGATGAAGCGCCAAAAGTCATGGGGGCCCCGTTTGGGTAAGTTGGTGCATCAACTTCCCGGGGTCGTAACTTTTGCATACAATCTCCGTTTTAGGCGTGTGATAGCTCGTTGGAAAGGTATTGTCGAGGAGATTCATTTTGGGGGCTCAATGATGCCTTTGGCTATCATTGAGAACCTCGATCTCGAAAAAACCTTCATTTGGACCCTCAAAATGGCCTCGGAAGTTAAAACCTGCTAAAAATAGTAAATTGCCAAAATGGCCAGAAAACTATTTTGAGCCATTTGGAAAAGGTGGGTGGCCACCGATATCCACCTGGATCAATCCTCCCTCCTTAGGAAGCAATGGT
>JASDQU010587682.1:55577-93194 GCA_032191745.1 Picea mariana | reverse complement strand
AAGTATCCATGTGATTGGGTCCTTGCCATCAAACTTCCTCATATCAATCTTAGGAACATGGTTGGTCTTCAAACCAAAGTTGGAGTTTCTCCATTCTTGATTCACCTTCCTTGTGTCCTCATCATGAATTTCATGGGATGCATTTTCACTTTCAGGTGTCTTCTCTGTTACAAAAATTTTCAATACTTCCATGATCTCCCCTTTTAAATCATCTATCTTAGTATCCAACTTAGCTTCCATTGAATCCATCTTAGTATCCAACAAATCCATCTTATTTTGTAGTTCATTTATGTCCCTATGCATTTCTTCACCTTCATCAAGAGTCCAAGTAGGGTTTTCTGGAGGCTTATTTGGTGTAGAAGTTCCCTTTTTGGGTGGCATGTTGGCCAAGTATCACTTTTGAACCTTGATTTTGAGGTGGTTCTGCTAGACAATATTTCTTCTATTGTATCTCCCAAGTTTCGACCCTTTTGGGTATGAAACTTTATTTTAGGTAGTTCTCTGATATTTCTTCTCTGCAATGCCATAGGTCTGATCAAAATTGGATGTACCAAGTGGAATTTAAGGTAACTTCCTCACAACTTGCCTATTTTTGGCCTTTCCAGGAGATCTCACTTGTATATCATGCCCCACACAAAATAATTGATATCAAATTGTGAAACTCACACCCAAAATACTACAGACTGTCCACAATCTAATGAAACTAGTCCCACTCAATTTGGATACTCTAGCAAGAATTTATGATTGTTTTACCTAGAACACCTTCTTGAGACTACTCAATAGGACTAGTCATATACCCTATATTACACAAGGTGTATCTACAAATTTAAGATGACCCAGAAGCTAAAATTTTTACCACAAATACCTTACTAATTTTTGTAAATGGCCTCTAGATTTCATGGTCTGAAATGTCACAGAACATCTTTTATAGCGAAAATTCCGCAATGGCTCATTTCAGGATGATTCCAGAAACCTATCTTGTACAGACTGTATCTCTGAAAGTATAAGGTCTCAGAAGATGAATTTTTAACCCAACGTACCTTGATCCGTCTAATAAGTATCCTCCAATCCGTTCCTTTTGAAACATTGTAGAAAAAAGTTATAGCGAAAATTCCACGGTGTCTCAGATGTAGTAGCGAAGCCCCAAGACCTGGAGCTCTGATACCATATGTTAAGAAACAAATATCAATATAGCATAGAAAATCTTCAGAAAAAGTACTCAACGCCTTGAAAAAGAGGGAATTTCAGATAATAAGACTCTTTGAGGGGGAAACCTCCTTTTACCCCACTTAAATGTTCAAGTACAATATGATTCAAAATGAAAATGTCTCCTTGGTATATATAGGAGACTAGGAGGTATAATTACAACTAATGACCTAAAGCTGACATGAATAAAATAACATTACTAATCTAATATGCCCCAATTAAGGGGTAATGAGACAATATTAGGACTTAACACACATAACATATAGGGAGATCATGTTTCAAAACAAATGTATGCAAACCAAGCCCATTTCCATGCTCATAAATTCTAATTACAATTTGGTGATAGCCAAAATTACCTTAAAATCTAGCTATAATTATTGTCAAATGAACAACACAAGCTTTGAAACCCTAATTCTCCACTAATGAAAACTAAAAGCTACCAACAGTTCACAAAAAAATCACCACACTGCTCTTTGTTAACGTAAGTTGCCTAAGACAATCATAGGTATTAACTAGGGCATGCCACAAAAACCAATGATAAAAATAATAACACCTCACAACCACCTCATAACACAACTCTAGTGAGCACCTTTGAAACCACAACAACAAACATAGGCCAATGAAAGAAATTGTAGACCAAAACACCAAGCACCACCTCGAAAATCCCATCACAAAAATTAATGTAGGAACACGAGACAATGACATGACGACAAGTGAAACACCAAAAATAAATTAGACCAAAGAACAAGCAATCCCCTCTAAGAGGCCACATATTCAAAAAAAAAAATGACCAATGAAATTCTAGTAAAATTATAGAAAGAGGCCAATGAAACTCCCCTATTCTCAAACTAGAGCACCAACCACATGAGCACAGGGTGAACAACACAATATTATGGGTGATGATGATGAATAACATAAACCTCCTAATGATAGGTGTTGTATTATGTTCAACATTCAAAACACTATCATTTCCCTCTGAAAGGTCACCTCATCATAGAATAAAACAAAAAATCAGAAACTTATAAAACAACAATGAAACCCCCTATCTCTACATAGACCAAAACACTAAACACATAGACATAAGACTAACAAAACAAGATTTCGCTGATGTTTTTGCCTAGACATATGAAGATCTCTGTTGAGTCTCCATTTTGACACTTCTAATGCCCTATATTACCCTATGTATGATCTTATTTTACCTATGCTATGTGTATATAATTGATTGTTTCCTCCATAAATTCACTTGATGACCTCGCTCATGTGCATAAGAGGTAACTTATGATTAAAGCATGGTTTGTTTAGTTTTCTTGAGTTAAAACGATTAAATGTTTGATTTTGCATGATCCTAATCATTTGACTCTTAAGAAGTATTGATCCGATACTTCCTAGGTTTCTAATTTGGTACCAACACATGTTCTGTGCTAATCAGGTACTCATGGCTACAACTATGCTAATCTGGTACTAAAACCCTACCTACAAGATTTTGGTACCAACATCCCGGTACTGGATTTTCACCTCGATTTCCAAGCAGATAACGTTGAATCTAAAATTTTTGGGACATGGGTTTTGTCTAGAAATGTGTTTTCATGCAGACACATGTGTCAGAATCTCCATATTGCACACGTGTGGACCTCCATCTCAGGGGGAACGATCCATCCTAAATCTTTTGCAATTTTCCAGAAATTCTAAGATCATGCCTATATTCGTGGGAACCGCATTTCCTTGATTAGCTAATGGTTGTACTCGACCTCCATTGATGGAAAATGGTTTTGATTTGGATTGGATTGTCTAGATCCAAATTTGTAATGTAAAAATCATATAAATTGAGTGATGGCTAAGCCGAAAGGAGGAGGAATTGTTATGTTGTAGATTGGATTTCTAAACATATTATCTCTGTAAACATACTTGTTGAAGAATTAATATGAAGTTAAATTCATTAATTCGATGTGTTTTGTAAAGTTTATTGTTTTGTAAGTTTCTTTGAGCTTCCTTGTTGGCACGAAAAGGGCCGACCGATCCAACTAAGGTAAGCTCCTTTGTAATTATTCTCTGAATGTAATTATATTTGTGCGTGAGTGAAACAATTTCATAGTTTAATTGTTAAACGAGTTAGTATAATTCATTGTTGTTGCATTTCAGTCATACGTTTGATAATGTGCAATATAGGTTTGTGATAATTATGTATATGTTCATAATTTCTGAGTGAGCATTTATTATTCTAGTGCGTGTGAACAATCATTGGATAAGTTGTGTGCTTAACCATTTGTTTCTATTTTGCAAGAACAAGAACAATTAAGATCCCATCATTCACCCTACATGGACCATTAAATGGAGAATATTAATACACCTAGTGTTTCCTGTGCAGGGACAAATAGTTTCTTCCATAATTGATTAAGTTATGAGTGATTTCCTTTTGAATACTGTGTGCAGAGAATTGATTACAGTTTACTGTTGAAATTAGTTGCTACAGAAGGCAAGATCTAAGTTAATCTCTTCATTTAATGAACCTCTAATGAACAAATTTGTCACCTAAGAAAGAACCTTTTGATTCATTGTTTTCTTGAGAAATTTTGTTATCAATTTTCTCTTCTAAGTTTGGAGTTGTATTGTTTAAGTGTGCCTAGATTTGCTTTCTAGTTGTTGTTAAGAGTAGCAGCTACATATAACTAATTCAAAGTCCATATTTCCACTTCATGAGCTTGTAAATGGACAAGGCATTATCTAAGCAAAATATTTTGAGTGCATGATTGCAAGTTTTTCTTTCTAATTTCTGAATTGTGTGAAGAGTGTTATCTTTGAAAACATGGTATTTTGTTATTGATGGTTTGCTTATATAAGCTATACTAAACAGACATATGAACCTATCTGTTATTGGCACATATAGTGTGAAAACTCTATTGATTACGAATCCCGGTTGATAATTTATGTTTGGTAATATATTATGCATATAAATACACCAACAATCTCAGAACATATGACACAAGTGTCATTGAGCATAAGATCCCATTAAAGGAAGAGGCCAAGGCATTTAGGAAAAAATTAAGACAAATAAATCCTATGTTGCTGCCTATTATGGAGGAAGAGGTCAAAAAGTTGTTGGTAATCAGGTGCATGTGTGCTTATCCGACGTTTTCGACTGGCGCACGTGCACGCGCTTCCTTTGTATCCTTAGCGCATGATGATTTTATAACCAGTTGTATAGTTTTCAATCCTTTGGAAATACATTTTTTGGGCCATGGATGAACTAATAGGTGTTTGGAGATGCTGGATTCCTGTAACCATTTGTGGATGAAATTTCAGTGATAATATATGCCCCCTGATGTGTGAGGTTAGGAGCATACGTATAGCTGAAATACATCAATGTTTCTTCTACTGAGAGTACTTTTGTAAGAAAGAGTGTTGAGGGGAGTTTCAAGAGTGACCCATTGGAGGGAGAGGGGAACCTGTAGGACCCAAACCTTTTGCAAGGTGTGGAAAAATAAAACAATGTACAAATGAGGCGGGCATGCCCCATGCTCGTGTCATGTAACTGAAAAATGTGTAATACAATAATTGAAGTTGTGTGTTGGTGTAGATGACTACAACGCTCTCGGGGGCGTGTTGATAATGGCAGAGGACAATTCTGATGGTGAACAAACTCTGAAAAGAGGCAATGACACCTATAAGAAGTGTTGAGGATTCACATGCATCAATGGCCTAAAATTTTTAAGAGGTCTTCGACAAATATAAAAACAACTACAATAGTCGCGAAGTAAGACCCACCGCAACATGATAAAGTGTTGAAGTCAAATGTCGTGGGGGTAAAAAACAACAGAGAGAAATGATGGGTCTCTCTGTCTCGTCCGAGACTCCTCATGATAAAGGGAATGAGAGCCAAGATATTGTCTCCCTTTTGGAAATTGTGCTGATGTCAACAAAAAGGGAGACACAACTCCAATAAGCAAAGGGCTTCATGAAATCTACGGGATAAAATCAGGAACTGATGAGGAATCATGGATGTAGTCAAGATACGAGGAGAATCAAGACTTCCCTTGGTTGGGGATATTTGTGAAGGATAAGTGGCAGCAACCGTGAAACTGAATCTAGCATTAGGTGGACGACTAGACTGGGGTTAAATTGTGCCAGAGGCGTGACAAAGTGGACAAACTCAGAGATTAGGGGTACATGGACTGTGGGATACTCAGGGTTTATAGACGATGTCAACATGAGTAGAAGAGAATGAATTCCCCAACCAAAGGCGACATGGGTTTCTTGTGCCGGGAAAAGAAGGTCGCCAAAGGGGACGACAAAAAGCTATGTAAAGGCTGGAAACAAAGGTTTTGTACAATTACCAAATGATTAAAGAATAAGTTGGGAGAAGTGTACATATACAGAAATGGGTGCCCCAGTGCAATATGGCTTGGCTTGTGAGGGTGCAAGTTGCTTGGAAAACAGGTGGACGGTGGGGGCCCCATAGGTGGGTTTCTGTATTAGGTAAAGTGAATGGAGGACAATCTGCAGATGGGAAAAATGATGGTGAATGAGATGGAGGGATAATGATACTGCAGAGGTGTAGTCAAATGCGAATTGTGATGAGATTACGCTGGAGTCCGTTATGGAAAAGCTAGCAAAATGAGGAGAAGGAGCATGCGACTGATTCTCGGGAATGCAAAGACTATGAGGACTCCCAGCCCTAGGGGTGAAAACAACATGAGTGTCAAAGTGATAGAGGGGACTATGAGGGGGGCAACTCATGTGGGAAAGAGTGCTACCGATTGACAATACTAAAATGCAGTGGAGGTGTGAGTACCGCAGAGCTAGATTGGGGGACCCTGGAGGAAAATATCAGAGGGTGTGACTGGGAGATGCAATTGATATTCAGAGGGAATGATTACATGCATGTAGCGATCGTATACCTGAAAGGGTCACGCTGGCGGGTGGTGAACAAGTACTTGCACACATTAAAAAGCCAAATACCCACTGTGAACGATATCTGAAAGTAAAGAATATATAACAGTTATTTGAGAATTTTGAACATGAGCATACGTACCTGAGCGTGATGTGAGAAAAATGTTCCCCAGGGGTTGAGGATGGATGGTGGCCCGGGGAATGTGAGTTTGTAGATGGTGGAATCCTAGTCCCGTGGCTGAAGACAGATCAGAAAATGGGTGCTCAGAGCTCCTGGAATTGAGTATGGAGGTTTGGAAAAGGGGACTATATATATCCATAGGGCTCACATTGCCACCTCATTTGTACCTGCTACTATAGTGAGTGGATGAGAGGTTTTAGAGGAGATTTGGAGATTCCAGGAGATTGAGTCAGCCGATGCGGTATCAACGAGTGTTGGGTTAGTGGTCGTATCCTCTTGCATAGTAGTTAGGACTTATTTTTTGGGCAGAGTTTGTATGGATGGCCGTACAGGGGTGTTTTGTGAGGGTGGTGTTATAAAACAAGACCGTGGAGCAATAAAATAAAAAAAAATGCGGAAATAAAACAAAGAAGATACATAATACAATAGAGACACAGATTTACGTGGTTCACCTAGTGTGGGCTACATCCACCAGAGAAATTGCCAGGTCCTTGCTTTATTATTATCCAGCATATGAAGGGATACAACCTACAACAAACCCGCTGTAGCTTCCTCTTCTTTCTCTCACAGTCTCCTATCTCAAAATACAATATTCAACATCAACCATAGCCAGAATACATTTCCCTCATAAAAGAGAGTTTCCTTCTAGGGAAACAAAACCTAACATAATCTCTATCGTTAGATCTGCGACCTTATAACGAACGGTCAAGATTTACAATGAAATTACAATATACATTTACGAGGCAATTTTTCATTCGAAGGCTTCGCCCCCGAACCTCCATTGGGGGACACTGCCCCCGAACCCCCGCTGGGGGCTCGCTTTCCCCCAGACCCCCCAGCCGGGGGGATAGCCCCCCCAGACCCTGCAGAGGGGGTACCCCCACTCTGCACTCACCCACATGGAAGAGTGTACATACTTCTGGGGTGTAAAGTCTTCACGGGGTATAAACACGACTGAAAAACATAAGACCTCTGAGTCAGAAAGATAATCAGGCTCCACAACCAACAGGTGGGCCCTCGAGTGCGCGGGTGATCGAATGATTCGCACGCACGAGTGCGTGACTATAATTGGGAGAGCCACACATGGGGAATACCAAATGGGGAAAATAGGACTGCATGGAATGCACACCTGTTCAAAGCACATTAGCACATTCATGCACGACTGTGTTCTTGACAGTTGTGCATGTGTGCGCAACTCTGTAGAGAACATGCGTGCTAGGATGCACATATGTGCGTGTGATAGGGGCGCATGTGTGTGCCCCTATATTTTCAATAGTCACACATGAGTGTGCAACTGTGGGATGAACATGCGTGCATATGTGTGCTCCTGTGAGGAAAAAATCTACTCCTTTGAGGTGAAGCTGAAGGGTGCAAAAACTTATCTGTTTTTTGGAGATTTTGGTGTTTTTATGAATTGTGATGGCTGATCAAATCTTGTATGTGTGGATGCAGACAACCAGTTGACGATGTCGGTCCACTGGAGAGAGAGGGACTCGGTGCGCCTAAGAGATGCGGTGAGAGATGAGGAGTCGGCTGTACGGGGCCCTTTGGCAGCCTGTGGATTGTTGAATTTTTTTGAGTGTTCACTAGTGTGGGAACAAGAGTACTTGCTGCAGTTCCTGATTTCGATGTGGAGTCCGGATCTGCAATGTTTTTTTGTGCAAGGTGAGCATCTGGAATTCTCTGCGACAGAGGATGTATATTTTTCGACTGGACTCCTTTTTCGGGGAACCCTGCTACCTGCCGATCCTGTGTTACCCGGAGATGGTCAGTTGGCTGACCTAGCTCAGAAATACTGTTCGGGAGAGGACTTCATGTTGGGCTCGGTGGTGAGGATTGGGGTGATGGATGCCCTTGTGCATCATTGCGTGGAAATGTTGATTATGAGAGTCTATGGGTCGCTCACGACTCAACGGATTAGTGGGGGTCATCTGAGGATCATGGAGAGGGCACTGGGGGGTGATCATTTTGCCTGGGTCTTGATGCTTCATGCCAAGATGGTGGGGCAGCTCAACAGGTGTCAAGCTATAGACTCAGGGGAGTTTTCCTTTGGGTCCATCTTGGTAGCATGGTTTTTGGAGAGGGTGCCCATGCTGCGCCCTAGAATACTATTGGATGCACCTGGTGAGTGAGAGCCACGACTAAGGCGGTGGGCGGGCGATTTCGGTTTGTCATGGTGGTGGGGAGGGTGGAAATTATTTTACGGATGAGGCTACACAGGTGTGGCTTCAGATGCCACAGATCATACTCTGATACCCGTATAGTGGGGTGGACTTCCAGGATCATCCAGATATGGTGCTACCCCCTAGAGAGGTGTTCGACTGCAGAGGTATGGTGTTATATTTGATGTTTTGATATTTAGATAGTATAGCATGTTTTTCATGTATATATGGATGTTGATACTATCACTTTTTTGTTGTGTGTGCAGACGTGGGACCTTGCGGATGCGAGGTTCAGTTGGTCAGAGTGCCAGTGCATCAAAGGCCAGTTAGACCACTGCGGGGAGAGCCATGGGCAGGGAGAGATGACGTCGGGATGAGGGTGGTGCGAGGCTAGCTGATGATGAGAGAGCAGGAAGGAGACATCGTTTTGATGATCCGGGTGCAGGTCCGTCTCATGCTCCTTCGGCAGGGGCCGAGGGAGAGTTCGAGGATTTTCGCCGCTGCTTGGAGGTGATACTACAGGGAGTGCCCAAGGGAATGTGGATGCGTATTCAGGATGAGGGAGTCCTAGAGCAGTGTGTGGGCCTTCCGATGGAGTTGTGGACCCTAATCCGTAGAGCAGTTGTAGTGGGTGTGACTATGACTGGGCGAATTCCCCTAGGACCTGAGGGACACCTAGCTGGTGGGGCACCTCCTTTTGAGAGAGGACNGCCGCTGCTTGGAGGTGATACTACAGGGAGTGCCCAAGGGCATGTGGATGCGTATTCAGGATGAGGGAGTCCTAGAGCAGTGTGTGGGCCTTCCGATGGAGTTGTGGACCCTAATCCGTAGAGCAGTTGTAGTGGGTGTGACTATGACTGGGCGACTTCCCCTAGGACCTGAGGGACACCTAGCTGGTGGGGCACCTCCTTTTGAGAGAGGACCAGGTGGTGGAGCTTCAGAGGCACCATGAGTGTCCCTATATATGTAGTTTTGTATTTATATAGGCTTGCGAGCCCATTTTGTATATGGTGCTGTGACACCGATTTTGTATTTTTAGGGGTGAGGTGGCTCACCTACCTATGGATGTTGTATTTGGTGTACTATTTTTTTGTAAACATTGATGGCACATTCACTGATATATATATATATATATATATATATATATATGGATATACATGTTTGGATCTTTTTGATGTTCACATATGGTGATGTTTTTTGTTTATGATGTCTAATTTGTATGTTGTGACAGACTTTTGATGGGTTATTTATGTGTAATGGTAATTTGATGGGATAAATGCCAATCTAACACTAGGTTAGCCATATTATTTGCTATTTGATTAAATTGCCTTAGAATATGTGTAAATGTTATTGAATCAAAATGCCGAGATAAAAGTCTAACTTGCAAGTATTTGCGGAAGAGGCGACGATCGCGGACACGGTACACATTGTTAAGCTGGAGGACAACAAGTTGGGAATCTAATAAGACGCTAAGGTGACAAATATGGTGGCTACTAGCCTCTAAAAGGAGGCCAATGACGGTTGTGTATTCTGCTTGGTTTTTGGTTGCTGAGCCCAGGCATATGCTGTTGGATTGGAGTAGTTCATGTGAGGGGGTATAGAGGGTCGAAGCAGCCGAAGCGAGATTTTGTGTCCAATGGCTAGCTTCGTCGGCGTAACTGATATGGTAGGCCGATGGAGGAGGCATCTGTCAATAACACAAATGATAGATTAGATGCAAGGCATGGAGGAAAAAGAAGATTAAAAACTCTACAAAAAGTGTACAAAAAGAAAAAGCCTAGTGTAAAATGGCTACGCTCAAGCGTAAAATTTCTGTAAGTACAACCCATTGGCGGTTTCTTCGAGAGGATGGCCTTCTGGGGAGGCCAGGATGTAGGCGCCTTTTGTGAGGCACTGTTGGATGATGTAAGGTCCATGCCATAACGATTCAAAGTTTCCATGGTCGAGGGTATCATGAGCAATATCGTAAGCAAGGACGAGGTTGACTTCATTGAATGAACGAAGGTTGACATGGCAATCAAATGTGGCCTTCGATCGTTTTTTGGCTGCCTCATTGTTCTGTAATGAAGACCGACAATCTTCATCCAGCGACTCTAAGTTAAGAAAGCATTGCTCTATCGGAGCAGTGTTGGGTAATAGCTCAATAACGATGCGTAAGGTGGGAATTTCACACTCGATGGGGAGAGTGGCCTCAACCCCATGAACGAGATGAAATGGTGTAAAACCAGTGGCAGTTTTAACTACTATGAGATAAGCCCATAGTGTGGAAAACAACATATGATGCCAATTGGTCTTATGTTTGTTAACTGTGTGTTGCAACGTGGTTTTGAGGACCTTGTTGATTGCCTCTACCTATCCGTTGGATTGAGGGTAATATGGGGAGGAAAACTCATGGGAGAAGCCTAACATGGATGAAATTTCAATGGAAATCTCATTCTCTAAGTGTTTCCCATTATCAAAGACTATTTGTAGTAGGACTCCAAAGCGGGAGATGACACGGTTAAAGAAAAAACGTGCTGTAGTGTCAACGATGTTGTTGAAGGTAGGCATGGCTTCAGCCCACTTGGTGAAGTAATCAACTGCAACGACGATGTATTTGTGTCCATTTCTAGATGGAGGGTTGCAAGTCATGAAGTCTATGCCCCATTTACAAAAGGGGCCAACAGTAATGACTGAGTGTAAAAGAGTAGGTGGTGCTCGCACTTTGTTGGCATATAGCTGACATTTGTCACACCGCTTCACTGCGTGGATGCAATCGTGAAACAATGTGGGCCAAAAGTATCCTACTTGAATGATATTTTGGGCGATGGACATCCTTGAGAGGTGGCCACCGTAGGCACCATTGTGACAGTCATTCAAGACTCTATTAGCTCCGTCGATGGTCAAACATCGACGGAGTATGGTGTCGACCCCTCGTCGATATAATATGTCACCGATAAGGAGGTAGCGGGCGGCTTGGTGGCGAATATGTCATCGATCGTCCCGGGAGTGGTGGTTTCTGAACTTCTGTGTTCGGAGGTAGACGAGGAGATTGTTGTACCAAGGATCATTCGAGGGGATGTAAAAGAGATGCTCGTTGGGGAAATCAATATTGATGGGAGTATTGGTAGTGTCATAGGGAAATGTCGTAATGAGTTTGGCAAGGATGAGGGATTTCTTGCTCTTGGGTGTGGAAAATTCGAGGTCGTACTCCTAGAGGATGACAATCTATCGGGCAAATTTACCATTAATTTGTCAATGACTGAGCAAGTATTGCATGGGGTTAGATTCTGCTACAACTTTAATAGTTCGAAGTAGGATGTAATGGCGCAATTTTTGGACTGCGATGACAACTGTAAGGGAGATTTTCTCTTCGTGATTGTATTTTAAAGGTGGACCTGAAATATTTTTACTAATATAGTAAATGACATGCTCACGTTCGACATCCCCTAATTGGACGAGAACTCCTGCGACTGAGATGACTGACGCTGATAAGTAGAGGATATAGTCGCGATCATAGTTGGGTGGAATAATCAACGGGGCGTTGGAGAGTGTTGCTTTAAGATCATCAAAAGCGGGTTGTGCATGTTCATCCCATTGGAATGGGATATTGTGGCATAAGAGGTGAAGGAAACTGTGTGCACGAGTGGTGTAATCGGGGACAAAGCGGCGTAAAAAGTTAGCTTTTCCTTGTAGGCTCTGCAGTTGGCATAAATTCCGTGGTGGGGAAATTTTGGTGATGCCTTGGACTTTGAGGGGGTCCATAATAATTCCACGTTGGGAAATGATGAACCCAAGGAGGCATCCACCGGTGATGCAAAATACGCACTTCAGGGGGTTCAAGCAGATATTGTATTGACGACACCTTTGGAAGATGACCCGTAGATCATCGAGATGTTGAGTGAGTTTCTTAGATCAAGTGGTGAGGTTGTCCAAGTATGCGAGGATGATATGAGCTAGATTGTGGAAAATATATGTCATTTCCCGTTGGAAAGTTGCACCAACGTTATTGAGGCCAAAAGGCATGACACGATATGAAAAATTACCCCAGGGGGTAGTGAATGCGGTTTTGTATTAATCAATTGGGTGAATCTGAATTTGGTTGTATCCAGAGAAACCATCCATGAAGGAAAAAACCTCATGGTCAGCACAATCATCGATAATTTGGTCGATAAATGGCGTTGGAAAATTATCTTCAGGATAGGCATGGTTGAGATCATGAAAGTCCATGTAGACGTAGATCGTGCCCTATTTTTTGTTAACAGGGATGGGGCTGGAGACCCATGATGTATATGCGATAGGATAGATGAATCCAACCACACACAACTTTTCAATCTCGGCCTTGATGGCCTCCACTTTGGATGGGTGTAGTGGACGTTGCTTTTGTCATATAGGTGTGATATCAGGCCATGTGTCTATACAATGCTTGACAATAGAGGGATCAAGGCTGGGCCTCTCTGTGAATGACCAGGAAAAAATGTCCCGATATTCCTGGAAGAGGGATTTGTAAGCTATGAATTCTTTAGGAGAGCATGTGGCACCTATGGTGATTTCCTCTATGATTCCAGGTTTGATGGAAATATCGATTTTGACAGTGGGGGAAATGTTGGCCATGTTTCCTTCTTCAAAAGCGTCGGGGGAAGGGATAGGGTTATTGAACCAGTCTATGTGCTTGGATGGGATAAAATATTTTGTTTCGATTGCGTATATGGGGTTTTGGTTAGGAGGTGCAAAGGCTTCCTAGGAAAGAAAGAGTGCTCTGTGATGGAGTGGATCCCATGGAAATCTAGGGTAGTTAATTCCTCGAGGATGTCTTCGTTGCAGTGGAATTGTCGAGAATATAGGGGGTCCAGGGGAGTAACATTGGTTTCTGTCCCCATGTGGTTGTCTTCATGTGGTAAAGAGGTAGAGGGGATCACACAAGGGGATTGCAATGGTTTGCTTGACATAAACCAAATATCGAGATACTATGGGTTTAAGATGGTAGTTGGGCGTAAAATTTCTGTGGGGAAATGAATAGGAGAATTGGGGGAAAATCCTTCTCTAAGCCATATGGGAACCATGGAGGAGTGGGGAGTGTCTCAAGTGCTGGAGAGAATATATGAACCATATCAGGTACTGGAGTAGGGGTAATCATTGGTTCAGTTGGCAGTGGGTGGGGTGTAGGATTTTGAATAAGGGCTATTTGGTGACGCCTGTATTCGATGTTCATAGGACACTGATATGTGAAATGATCGAGTGACTCACAGAGAGAGAAAGGATTTCTCATTTGTTCATTGACTGAGGTCTTGACATAGTGGATGTCAGTGAAATGTGTTTGAGGTGATGCGTATGGAAGGGGTTCTTGCTGAAAAGCTCTGGCATACGGCCGCTAGTGTTTGCCAAAATTGAGGTAGTGCAAGGCAATAGTGGGTGTAATGGCCATACTCATAATAGATGACACATGAAAATTTGGTTCGCAACCCTTTGTTACCCATAGTATTGGTTGTGGCGGTAGTACTAGGTGCGCTAGAGGAAGTGACGGGTGAGGTAGTCGCTCGAGGGAGTTGGATCATATTGCGTAGTTTAGGGAGAGAAGGAAATCGGTTGGTGGGGTGTCCCTCTCTCTCGCATAGTGTGCAAGGGGGCTGAATTCATGGGGGAAGTGGAGCAGTGGTATCATTTTTTTTCCATCTTCCCCCAGTTGTAGCAGTGGTGTTAGCAAGTGGGGGTGAAGGTGGTGTGGTTGGAGTAAGTATTGGAATTTGCATCGGGGTTCCTTCCATTTGGTGAGGGAGAGATGGTTGAGGGACCATCGTGGATGGATGTAGGTACCATACTGGGATTTCCAGCACCATATTAGGAAGGGTAAGTGTCGCATCTACCTGGAAATATTGTACGCCCGGTGGGGTGTAAAAGAAGGGAATTTGAGTAATGGATTGGGGGACTATCTCCCAAACCGGGATGTGGCCCTTAGGAAGGGTGAAATCAGGAAAAGGTGGAGCCCTATGGTTTTCAGGGGGTTCTCGAGGAAGGATCTCTACGACGAATGGGATGTCAGATATTAAGGAAGCCTCTTTGGGAGGAAGGGTATCTCTATTTTCTATTCCATTGGATGAGATGGCATAGACTTGTGTTGATGGATGTATGAGTGGTGGTGCTCCATGGTATATCCCTAGCAAGGATGGGTATTTGAAAATGTCGGGACCCATCTCGATGAGTGAGTAGGCATTGAGATTAGTGTGGACAAAAGGTAAGATGTTATCGATGTTGGAGGAAGGGTTGGGCTCATAATGTGACACTTGGTCAATGGTAATGATCTTCCTGTTGTGGGGGAACATCATGGTACAAAACACAAAAGAGCCCACAACCTTCATAGCATGCATGTAGCTATGTACGAACAAGATGTTGTAATTGAGTGGAGCCTCGATAACTTCAATTTCAATGAGGATAGTCTTTCCCCCGAGTTCGATGGGGACGTTTTGAAAGAGCCCTTCAGGAGAGGATGGGTGTCCATCATAAGTTCTGAGAGTGATGGAGAATGGTATAAGCTCGGGGGAACCAAGTTTCTTCCATACAGTTTAGGACATGATGCAAGTGGAGGCACCTTCATCAATGATGCAATGATGAATTGTGATGTTCTGAATTTTAACCAGTATTTGGAAAGCTGCCAAGGCAAGGAGACGGGGTTCCCCACTATCAAGATCAAATGTGATGAGTCGGGTGTCAGCAGGGTTGAATGCCCCTAGGGCATAAAGTAATTACTTCTATTGAGTAGAATAGGTTTGGAAGAATTCTAAAACTGACATGGCAACATGATACTGTGCCAAGTCATTGACCAGACTATAATTGTGGGATTCTCTAGCTTGAGGGTTGTTGACGTTCCATCGTAGTGGGATGGGAGGAATACGAAGGGGTATCTCAATATTAGGGTGCAGAATCATCAAAGGTGGTCCACTTGTGACTGGGGTTTCTTCTGAGGTAGTGGGAGCAGATTCAGGGGGTGCGCTGTATTGACGACTGGATGTTTGTAGAAGGATTTCTTCCTTGGTAGTTAGGAGGATAGTGTGATTCGAAGGATTTCTAGGATTTGGATACTGTCCCATCTATGGTGGGGCAAGCTGCATTTCCTCTTGGGTGTTCATTACCCCTTAGTGTGGAATGGGGTTTTGCAGTATGGCAGGGGGTGGCTGTTGTACATATTGTTGTGGGGCCTGCTGAGGGGCAAGTGGTGCTGGGGGACATGATCCATTTCCATATTCTTTCATCCATTTAAAGTCAGAGATTTGAGGGCAATGGTGAGTATAATGGCCATACTCACTACAAAGGGCACAAGGGAAGTTTGTCCAAATATTGTTGCTATTCTTCCCTTGGTGTTTATTTTTATTCCCCCCTTGAGGGTTCTAGTGCCCCTGATTCTGGTTTCCCCCGATAGGTTGGTTTTGTTGGGGGTGATTCCCTCCTGGTCCTGGATTATTATTGTTTCGGTTTTTTCCTTTCTTTTTGGCATTATTTGACTGATGGGTTGGATTTTCCGTATTCAGTTGTTCAAAATTTTTACATTGCTAAACATGATAGGGTTGAACAAAGTTAACCCCAGTGTGTGGGTGTCCTTGTGGTGGAGCCATGGGCTGTGGTGGGCTAGGAAATGAAAAGTACATATTTTTATGTGGCAATGATCTATAGGGTACATAGGAAGGCACAATGCTTTCACTAGTACTTAGGCTGTAAGCTGAGGTAGAGTGGGTACTAGAGCTTGGTTGGCCAACCGGGTGTATTGTGGGTGCTGGCAGGGGTCCACTTATAGGTGGAGGAAGGGCTATAGGGTATGGTTGTTGATAAGGGGGAGGAGGATAATAAGGGGGTCCTCTGTATACCGGCGGATATTGAGGTGTACCATACATGGGTGGTTGTTGGGGGTGTGGATTGTGGTGTGTTGTGGTACTAATCAATCCATCTGCTGAGTGAAACATTCTCAGTTTGTCCTGGCCGAATGGTACGAGTCTTGGTAGGTCTGGTAGCACTGTGTATAAGTATCCTGACTGTGAATAGATGAGGTCATATTGTTGAGCCTTGTTGATGGATTCTTATTCAGATTGGGGAAAGGTGGAAGCCACGTCTTTGCCGAGGAGGAAGACAAGTGATATGAGAAACCAATCAAGGCATTGTTGTTTGGTGGTTTCTACTTTGCATAAACTACGTCATCGACGCCATTCATGAATGTGGTTGGTGTCGAGCGATATGTGTGGCTGAGGTTTGTTTAAAATTGGAGATTAGTTCAAGACCATTGTTATGGCAGATAGGCAATTGAAAGAAGGTCAAAAATTCTTTGGCCAAAGATTCAAAATTTCCGTGGGACCCTGATTTTTCGTCTACATACCACTTGGATGATGGGCCAGTGAGTGTGCATTGGAATAAACTTAATCGAACCGAATCATGCATGATGTTGTTTGAAGAACACCATAAGTGGAAGGTCATAAAATGGTTGGCAGGGTCATCTCCTGCTTTCCCTTCAAACTTGGGGATGTTTGAATGTATTTTTGTGGGCATTGCAGGCGATGTGGGGTTGTGCAATATAGGATCATTAGTGAATTTAATCAAAATTGATATGTTGAGGGAAGCCAAGTATGGCATATGGAGTGGTGGTGAGGGGTTAATTCCAGTCATGGTGGGGGTGGTTTGTGGACCTGACCCATGAGGGGGGTTTGTTCTAGCCATGGTGTGAGTGTTTCATGTACCTAACCCATGAGGGGGGTTAGGTGGGTTTGTACTTCTCCCTTGAGAGGAAGTTTCCCTCATGCTTCCTTGTGGAGGAGAGTTCATGGACAATTGGCCTTGGGAAGTGGACCCAAGTAAAGTGTAACTAAGCAACACTGATCCCAAGACAATAGTACTCACAAGGGTGTGAGAAGGTGGAGTTGATGAGTTGGCAAGACTAGGAACTTCCCCTAGAATAGGAGGGATATTGAGCAAGTGTCTAGAACGACGAGGATTCTGTGGGTCCCCTATCATGTCCAAATAGAAAAGTGGATGTGTGCAGATGGTGATGAACAAGAGTCTTTGTTTATAATTTTTGGACCTTCACAATATATCTCACGATCGTATGTAATCACAAGAGCATTACACATAAATCAATTTTACAAAGAAACATATATGTGGGTAGGTAGTTTTTGTCTATGTGGGAGAACAAATAAAAAAATGCTCATGTCCTAAAAGACGTAACGTCCTTCCTCTCAAATAGCATTGGACCTTCCAATAACACTCAACAGTGGGGTCTGAAGCCACCGGAAGAGGAACTAGTGAAGGATGAAATAATCAGTTATAATGAGCGGTAGAGGGTGCATATCCCGAAAGAACTGGTGATATTTTCCAATAGCCACACAAAATTCGATCAAGGTGCAATTGCAGCCCATAATTTCCACCTGGGTAGATGTCCTAAAATTTGGTCACTAGGTACCTCGGTCAAAGTGTGGCATTTAGATTTTTTGCCTCAGAAATGGGTCACGGGTTGGATCCCGTCCAAGAGGTGGGTGCCTCAAGGGGGGATGTGTAGAACAATTGGACCTCGGCCTTCGACCCTTCATGGGTATCTCCCTACCTTATGGTGTAGGAACACTTGACTTGGAGGATTTAAAAGTTCCGTATTTGCCAATTTCGTGAGAACCAGATAATGCAGATTTATTTGGATGCCTATCCCCAAGATCCCACCTAGACTAAACAAATTATTTTGGCACCTCCTGTGGAGGAAAACTTAGTGAGTTTTTTAGAAATTTTTTAGATTTGGTTGTTTGTGAGATTGGGGGTGTGAACCAATTTCGTTGAAATTAAGTGGGAGTGGATAGTCTCGTTAAGAAAAGGGTGTGGCGTTTCATAATATCTTTGGAGGAAAATTACTTCAACTTCCACGATTCTAGATGAAACTATGTGAGTGACTAGTGAATTTATGTGTGAATAAGTGAAAGTGTGCCAATTTTTTTTAATAAGTTAGGTGTCACCTTTTTGCATGTGGACTTCACGTGGTCCTTACAAGTCTTTATTACCTAATTTACTATATGCCATTGGTACAACCTTGTGGAATTTTAAAGTCCCTAGAGAACTAGCATGCGGACATGTGGGTCCTTACTAATCCTTTAATCTCCCTAGTGTGATTTAATCTAAGAAAGCTTCAACAAACTATCTTATATTGTGTACATGTGGGCATGTATGGGCCCGTTACAAAATCTTTAAACTTCCCTAGTGATTTATTCTAAGAAAGTAGATTAAACACTATCCTAGCATGTGGGCGTGTATGAGCCCTTACAAATTTAAGATGTGTTGAAAAAGAAACTAAGAGGAGTCCTCAAGGGGCTGTTGTCCTCTCCTAAAGATTTTGTCTTTAAGGGAGATGAAATTTTCCCTCAATTGGTTTTCTAATTCTCAAGGTCACTCTAAGGTGCGAGAGAAGAGCATACTCAATAATTGAAGTTCAAATTCTGGTCCCGATGCAAGTGTTTATATATGTGATATAGAATGATTCCAACCTAAATTTAATCAAAGCAAGCCATCCATGTGGCAAAAGAAAAAGGAGGATAAATATGGATTTTAATCCCCTAAGTGCCTATGTTTTGACTAACCCTTCATGTGGAGAGGGAATCTAAGTGTGGTGCATATTAAAATTTTCATAGAATCAAGCTTAAGAAGGCTATTGGCCTTCATCAGATCACAAAAACCCTTACAATGTGTGAATTTCTGGACAAATGCGCGCGTCGTAGAGTAGCCAGAGGCGCATTTGGTGCCAATGCGTGAATCAAAAATGTCCTTTGGGCGCAGGTGCACAGAATGCGTTGAGAAACATAGGGAGTTTGGTGCACGTGATCAGAAGACGCGCATGCGGGTCAGAAAACCCATGCACTTTCTGTTACAGGGTCAGGAAGAAAATTTCGGATGAAATTCTCTCAGCTCAGCTTCGAATTTGGCTTTTTGCAGGCTGGCATGGGCCGGTTCTAGTTCCTGCAAGTTAAATAAGTAAAAAGGAAGTGCTCAATCAATCCAAATGGGGAGGAAAATGATACCTTTCCCTAGTGGAATCACCAATTTGTTGCATCCATTTCATCACTAGAATGAGAAAATTAAGGATCCTTACAAGTCCAGCTGGGTTAGCTAGACAAGACAACAGTGAATGCAAGAGTTATAAACATCAAGCATAAGAAATAAACAAAAAAATAAAATAAAAACAAAAAAATAAACTAAACTAAAGTGCATAAGGATATTAAAATCGAAAAACAAACAACTTTCATGTCACCAATGGATAAGATTGTATTAGTGGGAAAACACCAAAGAGAAAGGGAGGCTTATGGGTCCTCTCTTCCATCAAGGGAGGGATCTTGAACCCCCAATGATTGAGCTCTTCTTACAAATAAAAAACTTGAAGGAAATGGTGAAGAAATCCAAATCTCATTCAATCAAGAGGTGATGTGAATATCTCAATGAAATAATGCTTGTATTCTCTTGATGAGGAAAGAGGATCCTCATCAATATAAACAACATAACAATACAAATGAATTCTTGAAAATATAGTGCACCCATGGCCTCTTTTTATAGCACATCTTTGAGACATTATCTAACTGGTCTTTAGTGTGAACAAGGGGCTCTTTAGGGCACCCTTAGGTCTTTGACTAGCCCCCTACTCAGATTCAGCTCAGATTTCGGTGTCAAACCGACTTGGGAGATGAACCAGAAGTGGGTGGAAGGCCGAACAAAATCATAAATATTCCATTCTAAGGTATGCATGGCTTTTTGCGTCCATAGTCACTCAGCGGGCGCATGTGCACTTTTTTGGCGTTTTCGACTGGCACACGTGTGCATGCTTCCTTTGTATCCTCAGCGCATGCTGATTTTATAACTAGTTGTATAGTTTTGAGCCCTTTGGAAATACATTTTTTGGGCCATGGATGAACTAATAGGTGTTTGGAGATTTTGGATTCCTGTAACCATTTCTGGACAAAATTTCAGTGATAACAATATTCTTAATGGGTGGCCAACTTAGTTCCAGTGAGGAAGAAGAACGAAGAAATCAAACTCGGTGTTGATTTCAAGAACCTAAACAGAAGCTCTAAGAAGGAAAGTTACCCATTTCCAGATATGGAACACATATTGCAAAGGGTGACAGGTGCATCCATGATTGATGGATTTTCTGGCTACAATCAGATCTTTGCCCTTCATGAAGATAGAGAAAAGATAGTTTTCACCATTCCTTGGGGCACATTCATGTATGCCAAAATTCCCTTTGGATTGATGAACATAGGAGCAACCTTTCAGCAAGCCATGGACATAGCCATTATTGGGTAAAAGGACAAATTTGTGGTCATCTATCTGGATGACATAACTATGTTTTCCAAATCTGATAAAGAGCATTGTTATCATCTAAGAAGGGTCTTCTTGAAATGAAGAAGGTTTGGTCTCTCCCTAAATCCAAAGAAGTCTTTATTTTCCATGTAAGAGGGAAAATTGTTGGGGCACACAGTATCATATGAGGGGGTCAGAATTGATTCAAGCAGGGTGGAAGCTATTCAAACCTTGTCACCTCCTAGATCCAAGAAAGAAGGCCATCTTTCCTTCTCAACTCGCCTTGCCAGTGTAAAAATTATTCTAAGACTACCAAGGGGAGCTTGATGATATGATCAGAAGAATACAACAACTGGTAGAAGTGCAATAGACTAGAGAGCAGGTGAGGGGCAAGGCACATGACCATTAGCATAAGGTCAAGCAGGCCTTTGACAGGAAGAACAGTAAAGAGGATTTCCAGCTAGGAGATCTAGTACTCAAATGGGATGCACCCAAACAAGACAAGGGAAAGCATGGTAAATTCGAAGCCCTCTAGATTGGACCCTTCAAAGTTTTTGAGGTATTTCAAAATAATACTTACAGGTTGCAGAATTTGGAGGGTGATGAAGTTTTTGGTGGCCCCATTAATGGGCATTTTCTGAAAAGGTTCTTTATTTGAGCCATGAATGACTCCTTCATACCATTGTAAATATCATTTTCTTTAAATGGCTAACTCCACAACCCAATTAAGGCACTGAAGCTACAAAATAGTTCTTAGAGCCTTGCACAGAGGACTCTATCCCCCGTGGAGCCTAATGTTAGCACAATGTTTGTAAAAGAGGTGTTTTTCCCTTAGGAAATGACACCATGGTGAAGTTATGCACTAAAAGGGGGGTAAAAAGCCCACTTTGTCTTTTATTCTAATTTTAGTGCTCGAGCGCGTTGTGCTAAGGGGCATGCAGATCTGGGTGGTTGAGATCTACGCGCTCATATCTACGACGCACATTCCATATCAGACCCCCCCCCCCCTCCNCCCTCAGACTAAACTACTCACTGCTCCCCCTCCGAGTAGACCGCTTACCACCCTTTCTTCTACCACCACCTCTCCTCCACTCACATCATCCACTCCCGCTTCATGTCACATCCCCCTTTTCAGCTCCTCCTCTCGCTTTTCAACATCTGTCTCCCATGTCGCCTCCACCTGTGTTGTTGTTTTCCCCACCACACTTGCCACCACAACCTCCCTCTACCTCCACATCACCGTCTTGTGCCCCATCATCTCCGACCCATTACACCTCAGCGCCTGCATCCTAACGCCCACGTTTTCCTAGTCACCTCTCCACTATCACATCCTCCCACCTATCCATCAAGCATTCATTGTATCCTGCAAGCCTCTGCCAACCACCTCGCTAGTTCCCCATCGTTAGCCTCCACGTCTAGCTACCGTATTCTGAGTCATCATCCAGCAAAGCTCAGGTGGAAGATATTCATAAGATGTGGTCAACGCATTTTCCAGATGCTGAGTTGACTCAAGTGCTTGTCTCGATCCCAATAAAGGCAATTAATAAAGAAAAGGAATGTTGATGAAACCTCGTATCACCACTTAAATGGAAATCTAGGCCGGATTGTTAGTGGGTCGGTTCTTCTGCAGTCTCCTATTAAAACATGATTGCATATGACAGAAGCTCACGTCTAACAGAAGACTCCATGCACAGTGTTCCAGAGAGCATATAGACATAAAGCCTTGAATGTAAAGACTCAAGCACACCTCTGTTGTGAGTGGCGAATTGCTTCAGGTATATGTAGGAAGTTTTTGCATTTTGTTATCGTCGATGGTTGAGCTGCTCCAGATTGTAAAGTTTTAGTGAAGCTTCTGGTTCTCTGGTCATGCATTGTAACCTGAGACTTCTTGATTAATGACATACAACCTTATTTTCATCTCTTTTACCTCTAATTTTGAATGGCTTGGGCATGGATGATCTAGTCGAGTGTTGTAACTGTATTGTGATGTATGTTTGATTTCAGTTTGATTATAACTTCATTCAATTTCCTAAAACTTTGAACCTAGGAGGATCTTGTTTTCTGAGCTTTTCCCTCTTTGTCTTGTTAGAAGACCGAATGTTCATAATAGACCTCTTCTTTATTCTCAATTTCTTCCTCCTACTCACCCTCACTACAACTTATTGATTGAAGTTGAATCAATACCTCATCTGCCTATGCATACCAATCTAGTTTTTTGAGTTAAAGCGATATCATCTTGAGTCTGCCTCCATTCGACCCCCCTTAAATCTATTCATTGTGACATACAAACTGATGGGCACTAGGCTTACCTCCCCTGCAATAAGGAGGTGACTTCTAGTGCTAACACATTGTCAACAAGGAAATCAAACAAAGACCAGGTTCAAATCAAAGGAATATTCAACGATAAGACCATTGGAAATTGTGCATACTGATCTAGTTGGACCAACTACAAAAAAGGGCTTAAAAGGTAAGAAATACTTTTTGTTATTAGTTGATGATTATACAAGAATGACCGTAGTTTTCTTTCTCAAGAATAAGTCAAAAGCTTTTGAAAACTTCAAGATCTACAAGGAAATGGTTGAAAATGAAATGGATTCAAAAATCAAAAGATTGAGATATGATAATGGAGGAGAGTTCAGTTCAAAGGAATTTATGGACTACTGCAACAATCATGGAATAAAAAGGCAATTATCCGTTGTTAGGACATCTCAATAGAATGGAGTTGTTGAAAAAAAGAACAAGATAGTACAGGAAATGGCTCGAACAATGGTAATGGATTCAAAATTGACAGATATTTTTTGGACACAATAAATGCATACAATAGTTCACATTCAAAACAAAGTAATGCTAAAAAACAACACTGGAAAAACTTCTTATGAGTTATGGAAAGGAAGACCAACAAATGTAAATCACTTCAGAGTTTTTGGAAGCAAATGCTACATCAAAAGAGAAGATGGCAGAATGGGAAATTTTGACTCTCATGTCGACAAAGGAGTACTTGCTGGTTACTCAAGTACAAGAAACTCATAAAAGTGTTACAACCTGAGATTGAACAAAGTGGTGGAAAGCATCAACATAACAATTGATGAAACATGTAGACAAGAGTTAAAGGAAGAAGAAAATGAATCAATGGAACAAATTTACAAAGAAGAAACAAAAGATGAAAAAGAAGGGGAAGATGAAGAGGATTTGACAAAAATAGAAGAGAAAGTTCAACAAGTAACTCCAAAAACACCTAGCAGATGAGTACAAAAGAATCATCCTTCAGATCATATTATCAGAAAAAAAGATACGTGAGTTGAGACTAGAAGAAGAATCCATTCACTAGAACAAATGCACCTAGCACTCACATCTACGATTGAACCAACCTATTTTGAAGAGGTCAACAAGGATGAATTTTGGAACAAGGCCATGGATGAAGAATTGGATCAAATAGAGAAAAATGACACTTGGGAATTTTTTCCAAGACGAAAGGATAAGAATGTGATCGGCACAAAGTGGGTACACAGGAATAAATTGAATGAAGATGGACAGGTTACAAGGAACAAAGATACATTGGTATGTAAAGGATATGCACAGGTTGAAGGAATCGAATTTGAAGAGGCATTTTCCCCAGTCGCCAGAATGGAAGAAATCCAATTGTTTTTATCTTATGCATGCTCCAAAAATATTAAAGTGTATCAGATGGATGTAAAATCAACTTTTCTGAATGAGGAACTTGAAGAAGAATTATAGATTGAACAACCAGAAGGATTTCAGTTGTTAGAGAATGTAGATTATGTGGGTAAATTAAATAAGGCCTTTTATGGTCTAATATAGGATCCTAGAGCATGGTACTCTAGACTGGATAAATATCTACAACAGAGAGGGTTCAGAAAAGGAAGTTCAGACAACAACCTCTACATCAAGGTAAGTCAAGATAATATTTTATTAATTGAAGTTTATGTTGATGATATTATTTTTGGTAGTGACAATGACAGGTTAAGCCAGAGATTTGCAAAGGATATAAAAAATGAATTTGAAATGTCATTACTTGGAGAACTATCCTTCTTTATAGGACTTTATATATGTCAAAGAAACCAAGGAATTTTATTTCTCAAACCAAGTATATCAAAGAAATGCTAAAGAGGTTCAGAATGAAAGATTGCAAATCAGTTATCACTCCCATGCAAACCAGTTGCAAGTTAAGAAAATGTGATGATTCAAAGTCTACAAATTAGAGGAAATATAGGTCAATGATTGGTAGCCTACTATATGTGACATCATCCAGACTAGATGTAATGTAGGTAGTTGGATAGGTGGCACGATTTCAAGCAACATCGAAGGAATCACATGTGTTAGCAGTGAAGATGATTTCTAGATATCTCAAAGAAACAAAAGAGTTTGGATTATGGTATCCAAAAGGAAAGAATCTATCTCTTATTTCCTACACAGATGTAGATTGGAAAGGTTTTATTGATGATCGACGAAGCACTAGTGGAGCAACGTTCTACTTGGGTGAGTGTTTAGTGTCATGGCTAAGCAAGAAATAATCATCAATATCTCTATCTATAGTCGAGGAAGAGTATATTGCAGAAACATCATGTTGTACACAGGTTCTTTGGATGAAACAAACTTTGAAAGATATACAGGTTGAGTATGGTGAGTCCATTCCAATCTATTGTGATAATACAAGCGCCATCAGTATCTCAAAGAACCTGGTGATGCACTCCAAGACGAAGCACATTCCAATCAAGTATCACTTTCTATGAGAAGAGGTTGCAAAAATTCAACATCAGAGTTGAGTATGTGGGCACAAAAGAACAAGTGGCAGACATCTTTACAAAACCACTTCCACGGGAAGCCTTTGAGTATCTTCGCTAGAGACTCAAATTTATTTCTACTCCAAAATGAATGCTTTTGAATTCTTATCTTATATGTCTTAGATGTACACGAGGAAGCACCATAAAGAGGACAGTTCAGTTAGGGGGAGAAGCCACAGATGGAAAGATACCTTTGACATTGATGACAAAGGGGGAGAAATTTATCAGATGCAGAGGACAAAGGCATGATTCTAGGGGGAGAAATGGTCACAAAGATGTAGAGGAAAGAAGCATGGTTCCAGGGGGAGCATGAGTAATGGGGGAGCAATGGTCATAGAGATGCAAAAGACGGAGGCATGGTTCCAGGGGGAGCCCCAAAAGGTCAAAGAAGTCAAAGAGCTTGAAAAGAATAAATTATTATTTAAATAATAAAGTAAAGTGACAAAGTCAAGAAAGATTATTTAAATAATAAAGTGAAGTGACAAATTCAAAAAATATTATTTAAATGATAAAGTGAGGTGACAAAGTCAAGGGGGAATATTTAAATGATAAAGTAATGGAGAAGTTTCTAATATGGAAAGTGGATAACCCTAAAAATGAGGAAAATAGGTTAAGTGACCTATAAATAGGTTGAGTGACCTAGAAATAGGTTAAGTGACCTAGAAATGGGTTAAGTGACCTATAAGATGGAGAGTATAAATAAGAGGCAAGGCTCTCTCATTTTATAATAACACTTGATCATATTGAATATCTATAGGTGACTGAGGTAACCAAAGGATATCTAACCTGAATTTCAGAAGGAAGGTGAAAAAAAGAAGGTTGGAATTCAAGGGAGGATAAATTCTTTTGATAATGCTTTCTAAGGTATGTTATTTACAGGCCATCTCACCATTTTCACAATAACCTTTTTTTAGAATGATTCATACCATGAAATTGATAGGCCATTGAGGAAACATATCCAAGTATCTGTGGTAAAAAATTTAGCTTGTGGTTCGTTGTATTTTTGGAGTTACACTCCGTGGAAAATAGGGTTTGTGGCTAGTCCCGAAACTAGTCTAAAACAGGTGTTTCGGGTAAAAACGTCACAACTTCTTCATAACATATCCAAATTCAGTAAGAAAAAATGTCTTTATTATAACACAATGTGTAGTATTCTATGTGACATTTTCATATCCATTCAACAAATATTTCGTGCGGGGCACGCTCTACAAGTCTGCTCTATAGAATAAGCCATAATTCAACAAGGTATGCCATTTTTACTATAACTCCTTTTTTGATATGTTTCAATTAGTGACACCTGGAGGAATTGCATAAAACAAACTGAAGAAAATTATGTATTATTTTCAGATCTTTATTCATTATAGGTACATAKTTATGATTATTTCAAGTTAGGGTTGTTGACTAATCTCAAACTAGTCATGTGAGACTAAAGAAAAGGTTGATGAAAATGCTAGTCTCTTGTTGTGAAAGTTAAGGAAAGATTGTAGGTATGTGATCATATACATCGGGTCTATTACAGAGTTACAAATCATATTTTKATGATGAAATTGATGAGGGGTTTTGGTTAAGGTACATGTTGGGTATATGGTTGAGACAAGTAGTTAATGAGTTGGCACATACATGAGGTGCATAGTTGATGATGTTGGTACATTTTGATGATTCATAGTTGATGAGTAGTTGGCACATGATTGGTACATACTTGGTACATGGTTGAATGCACTTATTTATGGTATAGGTTGATAATAGGTTGTTTGGTACAGGTTGGTACATGGTTGATGCACTTGTTTATGGTACATATTGATTATAGGTTGAGTTACAGGTTGATGCATGGTTCTGGTTATTGGTACATGTTTACAATGATATATTTCACAGTGATAGTGTGACAGTGGCTCCATTATTCTACTTCTACTTCAGGGTGGTTGGACGAGGCAACGACATGTGGTTATAGACACCTTCCGGTTGTAGCCGAAGAACATAGGGGGTTGTAGCCTCCTTCTGGTTGTAGCCAGAGAATAGAGGATTTGGAGCTTCCCTCAGGTTGTAGCTTGAGAAACAAGGGGGTTGGATCATCCTTCCAGTTGCAGCTGGAAAAAAAGGAAGTTGTTGCTTCCAATGAATGTAATTCTTCAAGACATATAATAAAAATCATTTTGTGGTTTTCTCCCGCTTTGGATTTTCACGTAAAACACTGGTGTGCTGTGTATGTGTATGATTGCTCATTAGTTCATTTCTTATTTACTCTACAGTTATTGGATGATAACGCTACATTGATATAACACTTGGATTATATGGTTAAAAAGGATTAAATTGCTCTATTACTGATTCACCCCCCCTCTCAGTAATCCAACACAAACCACCAAGAAATTATAGGGTTACATGCCTACCATATTCCTTCTTCACAAGGAGTCTTACTCCACAATCCCGAAAATCTGCTTCTTCACACCAAAAACACCAAGGATTTATAGGGTTTTGGTATCTACATACTTCTTCTTCACAAGTATTCTTACTCTGCGGGTCTAATAACCTTCTTCTTCACACCCAAACCACCAAGGATTTACATGGTTACAAGCATGACTTCCTGCTTCTTCACAAAGATTCTTACTCCAAAGGGCCTGACAACCTACTTCTTCACACCCAAACCACCAAGGATTTGCGTGGTTATAGGCTTGACATCCAGATTCTTCACAAGGATTCTTACTCCACAGGATTTAAAAATTTCTTCTTCACACCCAAATGACCAAGGATTTATAAGGTAATAGAACAATAACTTACAACTCCACTCTTTTCCACCAACATGACTCACAAATAGGGAACACCCTCCCCATCTTCCCAACAACCATTTCAATCAATGACGAAGATCCCCAAAACACATTATGCTTAAGGTGTAAGTATGTATGCAAATAACTTGACAAGTGGAACATGAAACCAATTCCCCTCTCTTGGGAACTCATCCCACCTCTAAGGACATAGGATAAAAAACAACGCGCCATCAACTTTATTCTTGGACATTTTAAGGAATATTTTATTATATTCCTTGGCTTATCCCCCTAGCTTAATCCCTTCTCCTAAGTCCCTTAGCCCCCTTTCCCTCTTGTGGAGTCCTATCCCCCCATACTCTTTTCATCCTGAGGTTTACAACAATGATGTAATTTTTTAATATGATAGTGATGTTACAAATTACAAAGCTTGGCTCACCAGCCACAACATACAGACTTGTCTACCTCATATTACATATGCACCTTGGCCTAACATTCATACAAACAAGGAACTCTAGCCCCAAAATCATCTTGGCTCACCGGCCCATATGAACATATAACATACATATTCTAGTTACCACTTGGGGTTATTGTAGGTAAGATAAGTATTTATTTGAAAAGTACTTCATCTATTAATTGTAATGGTATTGGGTAACCCATGGAATTTCTCAGGATATTTCATATGATGGAAGCTATTTAATGGTTTGGGATACTCCATTATAAGATGCCCCATATTATAGACCTTAGGATTTGGACTATTGGACCATATAGGCTTGTGTGACCAATGTAGTTTTGCATTGCATTGTGTAGGCCTAATTTGGTATAGAGAGCCAAGAAAGAAGGAGCTCGATGTTGGACACTCTTGTTGAGAGCACATAGACTCTCTAATGTATTGTAACCATTTAGTTATTCAATAATACGTTGAGTGTGCTTTAGAGTGCATGAAGACTCTATAATGTACTGTAACCATTCGATTGTTCAATGGTGAAAAATCTTCTTAAGAGAACAAAGTCTCTCGAATGTATTGTAACCATTTAGTTGTTGAATAATACATTGAGTGTGTTTTAGAGTGCATAGATTGTAACCATTAAATTGTTCCATAATAGGTTTAGTGTTGTGGGTTTTTCTATCCCCAGCCTATATACATCTTAAATTCATATCTATCATGTGCTGAGAGGCATCAAATCCTTAGATATGAAAACATTTCTTCAAGTTTCATTATTTATATATTATTTCATCCGGTTACAATTGTTATATTTAATTTTTACTAATTTTTTCTCTCCAAAAAGATATTCTACAATATTGTATTATTTCTTAAATGAAACTCTATACCCAACATTCCACATTTGTTTTTAATGGATGTGACTATCCATAAATCTTCTATAAATTATCTACAATTTACAAAATATTCAATTTATCATTCATAATGTATTCATCTTTGAGTTACAAATATGGAAATTCAAGAAGTGGCTCTTCTTGGTTCATTGTGGAACGAAATCATGATCATTCTTGGGAGTGTTCCTCCTAACATCCGGCCTTACAGATACCCTTATGTCCAAAAGAGTGAAATTGAGCATATGGTTGAAGAAATGTTAGAGGCTAGCATTATAAGACCTAGCCAAAGTTCTTAATCTACACCGGTGATAATGGTACTCAAGAAAGAGGGCTCATGGCGTATGTGCCCATATTATAGAGAGCTCAAAAATATCACTATTAAAGATAAGTTTCCCATTTCCATCATTTATGAATTGTTATATTAACTACACGGAGCAATCTATTTCACAAGGTTGGATCTTTGTTCAGGGTATCATCGGATTAGAATGAAGGAAGGATATATCCCAAAAACAACATTCCAAACTCATGAAGGCAATTATGAATTTTTGGTCATGCCTTTTGGCCTTACAAATTCACCTTCCACATTCCAAGGGTTGATGAATTCCATTTTCAATCCCTTCCTTAGAAAATTTGTGTTAGTATTTTTTGATGATATACTAATCTATAGAAAGTCTTGGGAGGATCATGTGTGACATGTTGACAAGGTTCTACAACTACTAAAGGAGCAACAAATATATGCCAAACCATCCAAATGTTTCTTTGGGGTGAAGGAGGTAGAATATTTGGGTCATATTGTATCTCATGAAGGTTTCAAGTTAGACCCTAACACGATTAAGGCCATGATGGACTGGTCAATTGCCAAAACATTGAAGAATCTTAGAGGATTTTTGGGTTTGACAGGTTACCACCTCAAGTTTGTTTGGAACTATGGAAGAATAACAACACCTTTAACGAAATTAACTAAGAAGGATGCATTTTCATGGACTCTAGAGCAAACTCAATCTTTTGAACAACTTAAAGAGGCGATGTGAAAATCTCTTGTCTTGACCACACCAGACTTCACAAAAACCTTTAGTGTGGAATGTGATGCCTCGCAAAATGGAATTGGTGTTGTTCTAATGCAAGAAGGAAGGCCCCTTGCTTTTAAAAGTTGTCCACTCAAGGGAAAGGACTTACACAAACCCATTTATGAGAAGGAAATGATGGACATACTACATGCATTGAAGAAATGACACACTAACCTAATAGGTAGGCACTTCAAGGTCAAAATAGATCATGATAGTCTTAAATACTTCTTGGAACAAAGACTATTTTCAGAAGAACAACAAAAATGGGTGGCCAAGATGTTGGGATATGATTTTGAAATCATCTATAAAAAAAGGAAGCAAAATGTTGTGGCAGATGCACTCTCAAGAAAGGATGAAGATGTTGAGGCCTTTCTCTGTGTTATCTCGATCATCCAACCTAATCGGATAATAGAAGCGAGGGATGAATGGAAGAATCACAAAAACATGTGGACTCTCATTCCAAGGTTGCAATAGCATTCCAGTGCATCAGATACATTTACATAGAAAAACGATTCACTATG
The DNA here is from genome assembly GCA_032191745.1 of Picea mariana. Classification (NCBI taxonomy): domain Eukaryota; kingdom Viridiplantae; phylum Streptophyta; class Pinopsida; order Pinales; family Pinaceae; genus Picea; species Picea mariana. The sequence continues at coordinate 61,995 of JASDQU010587682.1, read as the reverse complement.
GTACACAGATTACTTATATTTATGTAAGAATTCCCAACTCAAACAAAAGGTACTCTTGGAATTGCACACCTCTCTGATAGGAGGACACTCAACATTTTTGAAAACCTACCATAGGGTGAAGAAGGATTTTTTTTGGGATGGCATTAAAATTGATGTTCAAAGGTTTTTGGTAGAATATTTGGGTTTCCAACAAAATAAGGTGGGAACAATTAATACCCCGGGTATTTTACAACCATTAGCCATCCAAATTCAGCATTGGGAGGAGGCTTCCATGGATTTCATCATAGGGTCACTGAAGTCTGAAGGGAAGAGTGTCATCATGGTGATTGTTGGTAGACTAACCAAGTACGCACACTTTTGTCCACTCTCTCATCCTTTCAAAGGCAGTGCAGTTTCCATCGCATTCATGGAGACAGGTCAAAAGCTACATGGAAGCCCAAAGATTATTGTAAGTGACAGAGATCCCATCTTCACTGGACATTTTTGGACAAAATTATTTTCTTATTTGGGTACTCAATTGGCTCATAGATCATATTATCATCCTCAATCTTATGGACAAACCGAGATAGTGAACAAATTTTTGGAAGTATACCTTTGTTTCTTTGTCTCTGATAAGCAAACATGATGGTTCAAATGGTTACCCTTGGCAGAATGGTGGTATACCACTTCTTTTCATACTGCAACAAAAATGACACCATTTATGGCAGTCTATGGATACAATCCACCTTCCATCACTTCTTCTCTAAAAGAAATATATAAGGTTCAAGAAGTGGAAGATCACATCGAGCATCAAAAACAAGTTCTCCAACTCTTAAATGACAACCTAACCATGGCACAAAATCCCATGAAACAACAAGCAAATCAACATCGTAGTGAAAGACATTTTGAAGTAGGGGATTGGGTATTTTTAATACTACAACAATACAAATAGATGTCCCTCAATCAAGCTAAGAAGGATAATAAATTTTCATCAAAGTAATATGGTCCTTATAAGGTGTTGCAAAATATTGGTACTATGGCATACACATTGGAGTTACCTGCAGCTTCATGAGTACACCCAATTTTCCATGTTTCATGCTCAAAGAAGGTTATAGGAGAAAATATCTCAGTTCAAACTATATTTTCAGAACTTAACGAGGAATGGAAAATCATATTGGACCAGGAAGCTATCACCAACACAAGAATTATCCAGTTGAGGAATAGATCCATTTCTGAGTACGTCATTAAGTGGAGGAAACTACCTGCTGAAGATTCCACTTGGGAAGATAAGTCTTTTATACAAAAGCACCCAAAATTACACAAGCATTGCAGATAACACTTATCTGAAGGGGAGGGGCATGTTAATCCCTAAATAGTGTCACGTTACCTCTTAATTGGGGCATATTACATTAGTAATGTTATTTTATTTATGTCGGCTTAGGTCCATTAGTTGTAATTGTAGCTCCTAGTCTCCTATATATACCAACGAGACCTTTTCATTTGGAATCATATTGTATTTGGAAATTTATGTGGTGTATAAGGAGGTTTCCCCTTCGAAGAGGATTATTATGTGTAATTCTCTCTTTTTCAAGGCGTTGAGTACTTATTCTGAGGTTTTTCTATGCTATTGTGATATTCGGTTCTTGACAAACTTCCACCTAGTCTAGTTTCTCAGGTAGTTATGGGGGTGAACTGCCACCTAGTCTGAGTTAACTACTCTCTCAATCTTCAGTTATCTGAATGAAATAGAGTGAAGCGAGGAGGAGATCAGGGAATCATGAGTAATATGTTAGTTTTTTGATGATCCCAAGGACAATGAGAATTGGTTGGTGATGATCCCAATGTTGCATGGTGATAATCCCAATGTGGCATCTAGGATCCACTCAACTGATCAAGCTGAAGTGTGATCTGAAGAGAATATTGTCCTAGAGGAATATTCTCCCTAAACTATAGGACACTGAATAATGAATAATAAGCATAGGTAAAACATTAGGAAAAATAAATCCTAGTTGTGTGTGAAGTATCTCCAACACTCTTGCTATGATCTTAGATCACATTCTGCTGGGAGTTGAAGTTCTTCATGACTTTTTTTTAATCATTTCCAAATTTGGATGGTGTTGGGGATTTCCAAAGATATGATACCCTAATATGGTCATGATTCTTCATAATAGGGTGGATATTCTGAAGATCGTCCTTTTTCTATAAAGGTTACATTTTTTTCTAGGAGTCGATCCAAAATAGGGCTTCCTTTCCCTCCTTGAGTTCCCAGAAGGCACGTTCTTAGACCAGTTTGTGATTCTTCCAAGCAAAGTTTCAAATAGAAGATCCATTGACTTGGTCATTCCATTGGATAATCATAACTTCCTTGACATTGGGGGTGTACTTCCTTCTCTAGAAATGAGCCCATAAATCACCTGGATTCTTCAACCAACACCACCAGGTTTTCACTCCCATTATTTCATTAAGCGTGCAGGGGTCCCTTAATCCTAGGTCACCCTCCAACTTGGGTTTACAATTTTTTTCCCACCTTACTAGAGCCCATTTCCATCCTTCCTTGGTTCCTTTCCAAAGAAAATTTCTTTGTATGTTGTGAATGGTCTTCAAAAAATAATTTGGAGTAGAAATCATTGAAAAGAGGTAGATAGGGATGGCTTGAAGCATCGATTTAAGAAGCACAAGATGACCAACAAGGTTTAGAGATTGGAAGGTCCAACATTTGAGCCTCTTATTTAAGGATGAAATAAGGGATTCCCGGGAGCTCAGATGAAGACTATTGTCAACAAGGGGGACTCTCAGATATTTGGAAAAAAAGGAACTACTAGAGAAACCAAGAAGGAGACAAATGTGGTTTTGAATGATTGGGGGATTATTGAAGAAAAAGATTTGAAAATTTTTAGTATTGGTTGAGGTTCTTGAAGCGGCACTAAAATCACTTAGAATGATTCGGATTTTGAAGGATTATTTGGTAGTGGGAGATCCCATCATCATCGTGTCATCAACAAACTAGCTTTAGGAGGGGGCAAGACGAATTCCATGAAGGGTTAAACCTTGGACAGAGCCATCTACAACAAAGGCTTTAAGGTAATGACACAGAACATTGGCCATGATAACAAAGAGAAAGGGAGAGAGGGGGTCTCCTTGTTGAATAGCCCAGGTAGAGGAATTTTTTTTGGAGTGGACTCCATTGATTAAAATGGAGAAGAAGGATAAGGAGGTAATATTACGAGCCCAATTGACCCAAGCTTCACTGAAGCCAAAAGACAAAGTGAGAGAATGCATATATTGGAAACTAAGTTTGTCAAAGACTTTTGAAAGATCTAGCTTTATAATCATGCCTAGGGTTCAAGAATATTGTAAGGAATGAATTACTTCATTAGCCAAGATGACACTATCAAGAATTTGTTGTCCCTCAACATATCGTGATTGTTCTTTCAAAATGATGAAAGGAAGTATAGGTTTGAGCCTTAGATACTTTACCTTGGTTATTAGCTTGCAGATGATGTTGTAAAGGGATATATGATGAAATTGTTGGGTATGGGTGGCTCCTTCCTCCTTTCGAATGAGAGTGAGGAATGTGGCATTGAGAGCCAGAAGGAATTTTTGAGAGAGGCATGGATATTCAACTAGTTTCCTAACCTTGTCACAAATCATTGGCCAACGATGGTGGAAGAATTCAGTTGTGAAACCATCCAGTATGGGAGATTTACTAGCTGACATGTCCTTGATATCCTAGTCAACTTCCTCGATTGATATTGGTCTCATGAGAGCTTCATTCTGCTCATCAATTATTAAGGATTGAATATGCTGAATTATTTTGCTAATAGTTGCAGAGTGATCAAGACACTGCTAAGATAGAAGATCCTTATAGTATCTAACCAAATCCTGTTCAATTCCCTCATGATCCATAATTTGTTCTCCCTAATCATTTTCCATCCTTGTAATTATGTTTATATGTCATCTCTGAACCATATACTTGTGGAAGAATTTGGAGTTCTTCTCCCTCTCTTCCAGCCATTGTATTTGGGATTTTTGGTGGTAGAGAGTCTCCTCCTACACATATCTTTCCTCAAGTTGTTGTTTTATGTTCTATTCCTCTGCAAAGAAATATTTAGTGTTTCCAGTGGTAATGAGCAATCATTGTATTTCCTCTAATCACTGTTCCAAATATTTTTAGGCCTCAAATATGTTGTCGAAGACATTTTTATTCCATTCTCTGAGCTTATTCTTGAATTTCTTTAATTTTTGTTGGAATTAATACATGAGAGTTCTGTGAGATATTGTCGCCTCATCCCACCAGGTAGGGAATTTTCTTGGAAGTTAGGGCTAAAGAGACAAAATTTCTTGAACCTAAATGGTTTACTATGAGGGGAGCATGAATAATCCAACCTTAATTTTATCAACCAATAGTCTAAACCTCATCGAGGGAGGATGCTCGCTTCCAATAGGGGTCCTTCCAACATTAGTGATTTTGATATGAGAAATCTATCAAGCCTTCAAGAAACTTGATGTGAACCTAATCGATGGTTAGATCAAGTATGGGTCTCATTGATGGTGTTAATATCGATTAGATGGAGATCATCAATAATTCTCTGAAAATCATTGCTATCGTTGTCCAATATTTAGATACCCCGCCATTTTTTCTCAAGAGAAAAAATTGTGTTGAAGACTCTTCCCAAAATCCATTGTCTTTGCCCTACTATGTCACCTAGATCAGATAGGATTTTGAGAAAATATTCCTTGTCCAACTCCATTTGAGGTCCATGAGCATTAGTGATGAATCCCTCCTTGTTAGAACCTATGACTCTATAATGTGATGTGATAGAACATTTAGTTGAGAAGAAGTTATCCATTATGATTGTGGCGGGGTTCCGAGATATTTCAGTCCCTCTAGTTGCTCCTCTAGAATCATTGTAGATGAAATTGATCTGCTTACAACACTTAGAGAGAGTGGTTTCTACCATTTCGGCAACACATTTTGTCTATTGTAAAAGTAATATATCTGGATTTTCAACTATAATGTTGTTTTGTAGAACCCTCTGCTTGGTTCTCCCATTTAGTCCTCTAACGTTCCATGAAATGATATTCATGAGGAAGGTGGAGTGGGGGTGAGAATGAAACCCTTGACGAGTTTTTGAATCTATCCAGAGTTCATCATGAACAAGCCTACCTCCTGGATGAGTTGTTGACCTTATTTATGTCCTCTTCTTTTACCTTCTTTTGCTAATTTTCTTATTTCATGCCTTGATTCGTGATGAATGCCAAGAATTCCCCATGATCTTGAGGTGGAACCAATAGTAGAATTCAGGAGTACCTTATGGAAATTTTGGAGTTGTTCCAAAGGAGTAGATTGAAGCTCTTGTTTTTGATATGCCTTCTCCAGTTTATCTAGATCTATGTTAATTAATTCCTTCTCATCCAGTAACATTTTTGTGTCCCCTCCATCTTCATTGAGTTTCGCTTCTTCCTGTATTATCCGGGGTGAGTAAGGGTAGATTTGCTCTAAGATATGTTTTGGATTGAGCTTGGACCTACCACATATCTCTTCTTTTTCTACAATTTTCTGTGAGTCTTCCACAATATGGGAGTCTGAAAGTTCATTTAAAATCTCAAAGGAATTGTGTGTTAACAGATGCTTTGAAGTACCTGGGGTAGATGTTTTTTGGGTTGGCTTCTTCTTACCTTGCACTTGAGTAAAGCCATCCTTGGATTTTTCAAAGGCTACTGTTGGACTAGTCTGAGGGCCATTGACTAGACAATTCCTGAAGAGATTGTCGTGCTCATGGCACTTTCTACATCTAAATGGAATGTGTTCGTAATCAATAGTTTGGGTCCTATAATCATGGGTAACTTGATTCTTTAACTGCTTATTTGGAATTTCTCTCATGATGAAGACATCTGGCTTGCTGGGCTTGGTTGATTCCATCCCCCCCCATCTGTTTCGCTCGATCCTTGATCACCTTGCTGCATCCTTCATCCATCGATGCGTCGTTCAGTCCCTCACCCTTCACTTCTTCACCCCTTCACCAATTTTATCCATATATAAACAAACTTAAGATAAAAAATATTAATTTGATTATTTTAATAAAATAATTAATAATAAATAAATAATTAGATTAATTAATTGTTTATTAATAATTAGTAATTAAGTTGTTTGTTTAAGTTAGTGAGTAGGTTAATAAGGTTAGTAATTAAATAAAGTATATTTAGGTTAGTTTATTAGAATTAACATTAATTAAAAAATAAAAACAATATAAAAACATATAAATAAAAACAATTAAAAATAAAACAATATAAAAACACAAATTAAATAAAAAATAAGCATAAAACATATAACAAATAAAACGAATAAAACTAAACTAAAAAAACCATTAATTACAATATAATAAATAATAAAAACAAAAATTAAAGCCAGATATACCAATAACTTGTGACTCAGCAA